>CM076578.1:480291373-480538908 GCA_034641835.2 Pinus albicaulis
TGGTGGATTGCAAGTCCGTGTCAACACCAATGGAACTCAACTTCTTGAAGTTGAGTGACGTATTTCTTGGGCAGTATTGGAAGCACCTGCGAGAGTATCGTCAAATCGTAGGGGCTACGATGTTCTTGGTGAACACCGAATCCCGGACATATGTTTTGCAGTGAACACTTTGAGTCAACAGATGGTTGAGCCTCATCATTTTCACTGGGTTGGTGCCAAGAATCTTTTGAGATAACTTCGGGGCACGATAAACCATGGGCTGAGATACACTGCCGGGAGTGTGACACTCCGTGGATATACTGATGCCGATTGGGCTGGCAGTG
The DNA here is from genome assembly GCA_034641835.2 of Pinus albicaulis. Lineage (NCBI taxonomy): Eukaryota > Viridiplantae > Streptophyta > Pinopsida > Pinales > Pinaceae > Pinus > Pinus albicaulis. Next base: position 480,291,697 of record CM076578.1, read on the forward strand.
TGGTGGATCTTAAGAGCACATCGGGATGCTGCTTCAATCTTGGTTCTGCTTCGATTTCATGGATGAGCAGGAAGCAGAAGTCGGTGGCTTTGAGCACCGCAGAGGGCGAATACATTGCAGCAAGTATGGCCTGTTGTGAAGCAGTTTGGTTGCGAAAGCTCTTTAGTGAGTTGTTTGGACATGTGCTAGATACCACCGTGATACTCTGTGATAACCAGAGTGGGATTCGCTTGACCAAGAATCCTGTGTTCCACGACCGATCCAAGCATATTGATATCAGGTACCATTTCATTCGGGATATGGTACAGCGAGGCGCCGTAAGGCTCGATCATATAGGAACTGATGAGCAGGTCGCGGATATTCTCACTAAGCCCCTGGGGAAGGTCAAGTTCCTAACCTTCCGTGAGAGACTTGGTATCGTGGAACGACCCTATGATGTGGGTCCTATTGGACGATGAGCTCGAGGAGCTCTGGGGGGCTTTGGGGACAACTTCTCGGAGCTATGAGCAACCATAAGGCTAGGCTTGCCAAACCTTGTTGGTGTGCTTGGACCCCACCGTTGTGATTATTGAGTTGGTTCACCTCTCATTATCTGTGCCCCGTATGCATCCTACCCATTGAGTTCAGGGCTCATGGGAAGTACCTCTCATTTGGCCAATGAGATGGGAAAATCTAGAGACCAGTAGCAAAGATTGATGGACGCATCAGAGATTGATGTACTCTCTATCTAGGATGGCACGGTCCAACCACTTGATCTGGGATCAAGTCTAGTGAGGTCTTGGACCTCCGCTTGACTTCGGGTCAGATGAACCAACTTCGGGTTGGTTGGAGACTCTTTGTGAGTTTGATAGAGGTTTCGGACCTCTGGGCTGAATTTGTCAGCCGAGGGATGATGTCTTTGTGACTGACCCACTTTTGTTCTGAAATAAAGAGGCCAGCAAAGCAAGTTACGGCAGGATGACACACGATGTTTGATTGCACTGGTGGATGGAGTTCTCCCTAGTTGAGAGGGAGTGTTAAATTTGGACAACTAGGTCCAAACTCCATCTTGTGATGCTCATATGAAGATTCCAATATTTGTATTGGATTCCTCTTTCGAAGAGGTGTAAAATCGATATAAAATTGATTGTAATATGATGAGCAGAACATTTATTTTGAATTTATTATTTATAATAAATTTAAGTGCAGGTTGGCCTTAAGGTTTTACACCCCCAACAGATGTGTCACACACCTCAATGATGGATATAAATACAGTCAACGTTGGAGAGCTCTTCACTCATCTCATCACACATCTTCTCCTCTGATTATCTACAAGAATTTGAGAAGCAGTTTCATCTCCCACGTGAGAAGAAGGATGAAATCTACTACAGCTAAAGGACGAAATTTACCACAGCAAATTTTTTGCAGTTAGGGTTTCTGGGCAAGTTTGACCAGCGTTGACTTTGGTCAACGCATGGTCTGTTTATTTCTGCAGTTAGGGTTTCTGGACGAAATTTTCTGCAGTTAGGGTTTCTGGGCAAGTTTGACCAATGTTGACTTTGGTCAACGCATGGTCCGTTTGAGCTGAAATTTTGTGGAGAGTTTGATTTTTGAAGGCCGTACTCATTGGCACAAAAATCGAGGTCAAAAGGTTGACCAAAGTTGGAGTTGCGTTGACTTTACTGTTGCTGCCCTACATTGACTTTTTTTGGAATACGTTGACTTTTCTGGGATTGACTTTGAGTTGACTGGATGATTGATTTGAGGATTTTTGTGACACATTCTGGGTTGGCCGACCAAGAAGACTTTGCTAGTTGAAGCATCCTGCTGACCGCCGTAACGCACCAACACATTCTCCTGTTTCTGGTTTGTCTTCTATAGATCCACTGGTATGTTCTATCAGCATTTTACTTAACTATTTTTGTGATTGCTGTTATAAAAGTAAAATTGCATCAAGCATAGAACATCTACAAAAATTTACAAATGTGGCATACAATTTCATTCACCCTAGTAACAGTTAAGCAATTATAGATAGAACAATAAACAATAATGCACAATAGAGGATAGCTAAGCAAAATGAGACACAAAGATATTTGGTCAAAGACCAAGGCAAAACCCCACAAGGGGGAAAACCCAAATCAATCTTCTTCTTAGGTTTTCAATCAATGTTTAGGTGAGATACAATCCAACTTTTGTACATCGATAAATCAATCAAAGTCAACCCTTTGACTTCTGAGTCAACCAAGTCAAATCTAGTCAAATGAGAGAGAGAAAAATTAACGTTGGTCAAAGATTATAGTTTGCTACAGATGGCTGATTTCGGCCTAAGGTAGGGCCAAAATTTGGTCTCGAAATGCCTCGGAAATTATAGTCAATGAACCAATCAAACCTACGGTAAAAGCCTCAGTTAAAACATATGGTCAACTCAAGTCAACGAGCTAGACCATGGGTGAAATCTCAGTCAAACAAAGTCAACTTATCTCTGCAATCTTGGGCCCTCCAAAACTGTCAAAATATCAGTCAAACAAATCCACAATAGCCCAAGTCAATGAAAGTCAATGCAAGTCAAAACATATACAAAGAAGATGGTCAACGTTGTTTAGAAAGTTTCCTTGTCTCCTTTGCATGTGTGATGTCTTTTTGTGATTTCAGATCATATGTGAAGATGTGTTGTGTGTCCAAATGAGGCGCAACAAATCTCTATTTATATGCATTTTAGGACGAGGCTTTTCACACATGTGGGACCGACTTGATGGACATGAGGCCGACTTGGTCAAACATAAAACAATAATTTTTCCTTGTTCAATTTGAATTTTCTTTTGAAGCAGAATTGTTCCTCCTTTGGGTAGCTGGGATTCTCCTTGGGAAAATTCATCTTGTAGCTACCAATCCTAAACAATTTTTACCCCTATGACTCACTTGTGTGGGATTATAATGGAAAATTATGTTATAAAGCAGTGGGTTGGCTTGTAACCCTAATTTACTTTTTGTCTGCTCAAAAGTCAAACTTTTTTAGGGGCTTTTAGTTAGAAATTAAGTGAGATAGACCTCATATAAATAGAGTCACTACACTCATTTGTTGATCATCACTTGTGGAGAACTCTTATCTCTCTTAGATATTTCGGCCTAGCAAAAGTTTCTTCATAATATATTCCTTCTTGTTGAGAGAATCCTCTTGCCACAAACCTTGCCTTATACTTGTAAATGCTTCCATCCACTGCATGCTTGATCTTGCACACCCATTTGGAAGTCACAATTGATTTGTCTTTAGGTCTAGGAACAATTTCCCAAACATCATTCTTCATTATAGACTGGTATTCTTCTTGCATTACATTCTTCCATTCTTACTGCCTTTTCATAAGTGGTATGATCTGGTTCAATAAGTTTAGTCATGTCAACTGCATGTGAAAATTTCACTACTGAGATTCTATTGCAACAACTGGTATTATTTCTCCTAACTGATAAATTAATTATTCAGTTTATTGCTGTGGAAACATCGAAATAAACACTCTGCAACCTTCATAAATAAAATTTTGCAGAAAATAAATAGCATTGGAAACTTGAGAAATGCTAGCACACACATAAAATATGACACAATTATTTTTGGACAAATGTCGCTGGAAAAACCCAACTTGGGAAAACTGGTGCAGCAGTGAGGGTTTTTATTATTATGCAACAGTGAAAATGTGAGTACAATCTGGATCCCTAAAACTGAAAATTCGCAGCAAGAAAAATCTAGGCAAAATTATTGAAGGGAATTACCCTTCCTCCACAAGAAATACCAACACAACCTGCCTATAGAAAACTCGGCCTTCTAAAGCTTTTGCGTCACACTACGCAACCTCTATGATGTCAAGCCTCCAACCAGTCTCTTATGAAGTCGTTCTGCCTTCTGCTGCTGAGGAATGTTGAGATTTTGGGGTGTTGGGGTAGCATCAGATGTGCTCTAGCTCTCAAAATTTGTGGAGGGACTAGAATACATAAGATCTCCAAGACCCAGAAAGAGTTTTAAGAAATTCCATCAGGTTTATGAGATATTTAATTAATTAATCTTTTTAATTAAGGACCCTAAGTCTAACTTAGGAAAATTAAAAGATTAAAGTTAATTAAATTAAACATGTGATGAGAATGACTTAAGTGATGCGGATCAAACAACTTCTAATCTTAGCTATTGATTCAAGATTAGATTACGACCGTTGAAGTTTCAATGAGAAAAGTATAAGAAGGCGGCTTGGGGTTAGTTGGAGAACACATACACTGGCAGAGCACTAAAGCTAAGCTGAAATTCTAGGGCATGGTTTGCTAAGAATTTCAAAAGTGTTTCAGCTGCAGCGAGGGGCAGTATTGGCGAGGGGGATGGTTTAGTCCCAGGCCAAGAGTACAACAAGGGCAGAGAAGGAGCAATCCAAAGCAGCACAGAGGCAACAGCTATGCAGAGCAGCCGAGAGCCCAACAGGGGCAGCACAGAGGTAGCAAGAGGCCAGGAGGGCTGACGTAGGCCCAGCTAGGGTAGCGCAGGGGCAACGTAACCCAGTCTAGGGTGATGCGGGCCCTTTCTGAGCAACGCAAAGGTTGACACAGTTCAGGCAGGCTAACGCAGAGGGCTTCAGAGCAACACTAGGGTTTTTAGAGGTCGGAAAAGGGTTGAGTTTTGTAAATCCTGTTTGAGGGTGTGAATAAGTCAGTTTTTTTGTCTTTCGGATAGAGGTATTGATGCTGTTTATATTTCTTTGTCGGGTTAACCAGTTTGGTGCCCAGATTTGTTGTACTCAGAATTTGCTTAATAATAAAAACCTTCCAGAAGCTAGCAGAACCAATTTTCCCGCATTGGGTTTTTTTTGGGACATTTGTCCAAAAAATCCGTGTGTCACTTTGTTATTGAGCATGTTATTCAGTTTAGATCTACATGTGTAGGTTGTTAATGTATTTACTTCGATGTTAATGCTGAAGTTTTCAAATTAATAACTTATGTAAGTAGGAGAAGTAAATCAAGAATTTAACAGTAGGGTTTCTGTTTAGTAAATTCAAAAATTTTCACATGGTATTAGAGCGATTGCAGATAAAGTTAGATCTCTAGCAAGATGGCTAAAAAAATTTGTGTTGCAGAAAGCAGTAGTAGATAGTGTTGGACATTGGATAAACCAACGCTCCCTGTGTGTTTCGCGACATGGACTAACCGCCTCTCGTGGACCCTTATCTCCGGCAATACGATCGTTGACTAACACCTACGGGTTTTGGTCTAACGACAATTGTGATTCCCAACAATTGGTATCAGAGAAGGTTCCTTTGGTGTAAGCTTAATAGCTTGAAGGAGATCTGGTTGAGTCATGGATTATCAAAATGCACCTGTGTTAAATACAACAAACTTTCCTGAATGGAGAGATAAGGTTAAAACAGGATTATTGGCTTATGAACTTGAAGTATGGAAGTTTGTATCTGATGGTTACTGCACAGACTCTCCCTCTTTTCAAGAACAACAGTGGAATGCCAAGGCAAAGTGTGTGATATATGACAATCTTCGTAATAAGGATTTTGAGTTGATAATGGATCTAGACTTTGCAAAAGAAATTTGGGACAGATTGCATTTCATGCATGGAGTAGACACAGAGGATTGCATTGTCAAGAAGGAGAAGAAAATTAAGAAGAAGAAAAATTCATGTCAACAGGAAAATATTCAATCAAATGAGGTTACCTGCCAGTGTGAATGGCAGTAAGAACCATGAAGAAATTGCAGCTGAGGAAAAAGCCAAACTTGACATAGCCTTGACTGAAATAGAAAGACTGAAGAATGAAAATAAAGACCTGAAGACATTGGTGCAAATATGTGATGAGAGAGAATATGAAGATAGGAAAGAAATTATTGGCCTGAAGACACAGCTTGAAGAGGCAAAGAAAGTAGAAGACACTCTGCTGCAACAAATGAGAGAGAAAAGTCAGGAATGTGAAAGATTGGAAGAAGAAGTAGTGAGCCTAAGAAAGAACTTAGAAAAATCCCAAAGAGAACTATTAATGAATACACCTCTAATGAAAGGTTTTGGACAGTTGGACCAGATTCTAAATGCACAAAGGTCACCTCTCATAAAGACTGGGATAGGATATGAAGGAGAAACTAGTAAGTCCAAGGCAGAAGATAACAAGAAAATCATCTTTGTAAAAGCTGTAAAGGAAAGTGAAGTAGCTCAGAAGATTCCCACAGAAGAAGAAGCCAGCAAGAACAAGATTTGTAAAGAAACAAACAGAATCAAGCAGCAACATGAAAGAACAGAGAATGAGAGGATGAAACAATCAACTGCTAAAGGCTCATATGCTCCTAAGGGTGAATTGAATAAATTTGGAAGATGTCAAAGAAGGTTCTTTCCTCCTATGGGAAGCATCACTTGTTTTTCCTACCACAAACAAGGACACAATGTAGCATATTGTAAGACAAAGCAAACCCAATCCAACCAGCAAAGGATGCAGCAAAAGAGAAGAACCCCTCAAGCAAGCAAATGGAAAAGACAATCCTTCACCAGGTACACAAATTATTTCCATGGCTACTGTTATGCATGCAATAATTTTGGACATAAAATTGTTGATTGTAAAACGTATTCAAGAAGAGGAACAAAATATTATACATTAGCTCAAATGCACCTTGGTCAAATAAGATGTTATGTATGCCTCAAGCGTGGTCACAAAGCAAAAGACTGTAAATTGCCATATATATTAAAGAACTCCAGATAGATGATGAAATCCAATCCAATCAAACAAAACTATGAATCTAAGAGAAGTGCAGACATTATGATGAAACCCAATAATTTATGGAAGGAAAAGAGAAAGGGGGAGCCTATCATCTCAATAACATAATAAATCCTCCATAGTCATAGGGGGAGCTGCTCTAGGAAGCAAAGCAAAAATCCATCCAGTGACAAATATGAAACAACATCCCAGGGGGAGAGCAGTTCATAAATAGTCCCCATGAAAGCATTTTAAGAAGAGCTCCTTGGAATGAAAACAGTTATAAGATCAAGAAGGGAAAGAAAATTTCTCTAAAAGAAGACTATAGAGGAAGAAGATCATCTGAAATATTAAGTAGCAAACAGATTGATGAAAGAAGAGAAGATAGTAAGAAGCCTTGGTGGTAGAGAGAACATCAGCTATGAACATGTAAGCTTGGAAGACATTAGCACATTAAGTAATGATCACATTGTGCATCATTCTGCTAGAATGAACAGTGAATCACATTAAGAAGGATGAGTAAGAATAGTGCCTATCATCATTAAATCATTACATCTCTCATCTATGAAAATGTCCCTTGGAGGAGTACAGTTAAGTAAGTGATAAATCTCTGAGAGATATGCCCATGAAGATTCCAAGTAAACAAATTGAATATGCTTTCCCAAAGATCTTTATATTCGAACAGTTGAATTGATTATAAAGCAACAATGATTCTGGAACAGTTCTAGAAAGGTACACGCAATGGCTTTCCTTTGACCAGAATGATAGAATAAGAAAATGGTTAATAATGATAAGATCAGTTTCAGGATATTGATGACTGTTGGTGTGAACAGTGGAAAGCTCAATAGTAGAATTTATGAAGGATGTCTTAATTATGGGTAAATGTGCAAGCTAAAGTGAAGTCTTTGCATATTTTATCAAGGTAATATCATTTGGTACTTGGTGCAAGCATCATGCCTATCAACTGAATATCAAGTGTTATTATGGAGTAGCAACAGTATGGTACAGGTCCTTAGGATCAAAGGATTATGCCAAAAGTGCATCAAGGTGAAATTCCCAGAGTTATCTGCATTCAGCATGAAAAGGTCAATAATAGAGCTAAAGGATCAGTACTCTGTTTACACTTGAAACATTATATTAAACATTGAAGAAGTCTCTATTTCTATATATATAATTGCATGCCTTCCTGAAGTCAGTACATATATCTTCAAGGCCTCTTTCTGAAGATTATTCATAAACTGGGTGAAGTTTGTTAGCTGAGATATAAATTAAACAACTTGAAGATGTTTTTGTTGGAAATAATCATGACAGAATAGTTAAAATATCTGAATAATGAAGGAATAATTGTGATTACCATTGAAGCTCAAAAGTCTTTTACTAGTTCATCCAAGCATACTTCAGCAGAAAGGAATTGCTGGTATTTCACCATTTAAAGAAAGAATGATCATTGACATACACACCCCTTATGTCGTAAATAAATTGCATGGTTGATAAGTGAGATTGACTAATACACCGAATGTATCTAGCCTCAAGGGTTTGTTTTGAAAATACATTGAACAAGCAGAAAAGTTATTTGGTCTTTCATATTGAAAGATATTGCCTATTTTGACAATAAACTGTAAACTCTGGTTTGATTCATTGTTCACAACAACAACAAGGACCTTTCAGTCTTTAAGTGTATTATCCTTGTCAGCAGTCTAGCTCAGATTACAAACAGCAGGAAGTACAGGTGAACCACAACAACAAAAGATATATTGGCATCATAACAACTGAACAGATGTTGTCTACAGATGTGTATTGCAGAAGAAGACTTATCCCATCTACAATCTTCCTCAACAGAAATATATTGGCACACTACATCAGATATAGACTGAAGTATAGTTGAAGCAAGCCTGATATGTCACTTGGAGCATTCACAATCTTTAAGTCTTGATCCAATAATGCATCTCTTATTATACAAGTCTGATTATATATGGCTGTCATCACCTACTCTCTATACAAGTGCAAGGAGTCTATGCTTTGGAATGGTATCGACTTAATGTGTATAGACAAGTTCAATAATCCCCAAAAGTGTTCTCTCAACAACTCTTTTACACCAGTTTGGAGCAGCAGGGTACAAATTCAGAAGAAGAAGATCTAAACACAAATAAGAGAGAAGAAATGCAAACACAAAATCTACACTGAGAGATGTGCAACCCTTTGCCATTGATGTCAAAGGGGGAGGAAAAATAGATAGGTAGAGGAAGCATTGGATTATTGATGGATGTGTTGCCATCAATGCCAAAGGGGGAGACTGTTGGAAATGTTGTCATTGATGGCAAAGGAGATGACAAAGGAGGAGCACCTGAAACATCATTCAAGGGGCAGAAAGGCAGCAGAGACATCAGAGGAAACATAGACAAAGAGAGATAGCAAAAGAAAGGCAAAGGAGATAGCAAAGAGAGAAGCAAAGTGGCAGAGAGGTGGCAGAGGTAGAAGAGGCAGGCAGCAGTGAATTGAAGCAGAGAGCTATTCAAGGTGCAAAGTAGTGAGGACAGTAGAAGAAGGCCATTTGATAGCAGATCTGGAGAGACAGAGTAATGAGGATAGAAAGGCCACTGTTTAATACAGAGGTTAGTTTCTGAGTTATGGAGTATTAGTGGAAGTGTTAAAATCAGTTGAAGCTTGTCAATTGTACTCTGGAGCCATAGGGAAGAGCTGCAGACGGTGGTGTTCTGAAAAGCCTTGGACAAAATTGTTAGAAAGGCCATCTATTGAAGACCAGGCCAGAGATGAATGTAAGTGATTCCATATATATATATATAATAATTCATTCCTGAAGCAGATGTGCATTGTGGAAACTAGTCCTGTGTGAATATGCCTGAATTCAATAGATATATGGTAACCTCTGAAATAGGCTCTGAGATGAAACCCTGCAATTAAAGGAAGAATTGATGTCAATTAAGGTTGATTTTATGTTTCGAATTAAATGCGATTAAGGCTTGTATATGCAGTGGAGAAGTTAATTGAAGTATTTTCTGTATCGAAATTCCACGGGAGGCCGAAGAGAATCACTCTGCAATAGGAACCTTTGTTTATATGTGAACCTCTGTTTATATTAATGCTGCATAAAATTTCATGACAACCGAATCTAGAATATTTGAGTTTTAATTGAAGAGCCGAGAAAGTGTGTGTCCCACGAAGTCGTGGAGGAAGCCTCATTGAAGAGAAATGAAGGAAAGGACCTTCGGTTATACAATGGTGATGTCCATATCAGGTCAGAATGTGATTACATTATATAGAGCGTTCGAAGAAGGAGATTACACATTCTGCTGTGAAATGTCATATGACGTTCTGAAATCTTCGAAGAAGGTCCCACATTAAGGGCACAGTGAGTTATTTAACCTCGGTGTAAGCTGCAGATGAAGTAATGTGAATGCGAAGACAAAGAGAGGGCGGAGTTTATATCAACAAAGGCATCGAAACGTATAGAAGAACGAAGTGGAACCTTGAGCGAAGGAGAGGAACCACGAGCAGAGTGAACAGTAAAGGCGGGATTCCGGTTTTCATCGCACCGCTTTCGTCGGGCAAGCGGTATTTATGAAATCAGAGCGATTCCATAAGATGGGCGACACGCGTCCCTGAACGAATCTGCAAAACCACTCTCATTGCGCGCCATCGCGCATTATCGTTTGTGCATCTTTGCCAAGCGATATCCTTCAGATCAGTGTTGGCTGTGCGATATGTTATTAACCGTCGATTGAAGAAATGCATTAACAAGTGGGCTCCATGGAATATGTATGTATTATAATATGCATCGGGATTGATATGAAGGTTTAATATCAATCCCGATGTAGATAGATCGAAAAGGACAGCGCAGCAGCAGAAGGACGCAGAGGCATCAAGAGCCATGCAGGGGTTGATGCAGTCCCAATTGGGTGACGCAGAGACAACACAAAGTCTTCTAGAGGGACGCAAGGGCAACCTGCGCTGCACAGAGGCTGCGCTAAGCCAATCTGCTCACGCAGAAGCCAACCATGGTGACATTCCAGAAATTGATTACTGTGCAGAGTGCCATGAACCGGAAGCTGAGTTGCAGATCTTCAACAGTTGCTGGTGGGGTGAAGATTCTGTCGGTGCAAAATTTAGGCTAAGTTGACAAAGAGCAGGAGGAGTACAACTTTTCAATAGATTTCCTGCCAAGGAAATCTGAAAATCAATCATAGGGTCGAAGAGAGCTAATTCATTGTGTTTGGCAGACTTCCAAGGGAGGGAGTCAGTTGTCAGAGGGAGCAGAGGGTGCATTTCTCATCAAGGACCCTAGATCTGAGTCTCTAGCATAGAGAGGAGGATCCGTTCTAACAAATATCTAAGCAAATGGCGCCACATGGACTACGTGATCAGGATAGGTTGGACGACCTATCCAACTTTGCTATTTGGAAGGCTAGAATCCTGGTAGTCCTGGAGACCTACGGTATACGAGAGCATGCATAGAAAGTCTTGGCTACACCAACCGATGCGGCTTTCCTGGAGAAGCATAATGAAGCAGCGGCACATGCCAAGTGCTTCATTATGGACAGGGTCAAAGATCATGTTGTACCACACAGCCCAGAAGACGACAACTCATGAGATGTGGGAAGCTTTAACCACATTGTATCAAGGGAAGTTCGTCCAGAGAAAGATGCTCCTGGAGAACCAGATGAGGTTATTCATGATGTCCAAGGGAGAGGAAATCGATCCTTTCCTATTCAGACTGCAGTCGATCCGGGATCAGTTGACTGGCATGGGGGTGAAGGTGGATGATGATGTCATGGTGAGGACTGCTCTAAATGATGTCACAGAGGACTGGGAAACGTTTGTCCAAAGTCTTTTGAGTAGAGTGGATCTTCCTAATTGGGACAATATGTGGGCTATCCTCCGACAAGAGGAGATCCGCCGGATGACCAATCGGCAGTACAACACCAGTTCAAGTAAGATAAAGGAGGAGGAAGAGGAAGATGCAGCTTAAAGAAGCGTGATCTGTCAAAGATCAAATGCTTCTAGTGCGACGAACTTGGACATTTCGCCAACAATTGTCCTCAGAAGAAGGACAAGAAAGCTTCTAGTTCCAAGGCTACTGTAGCAGACGATGGCAACGATGATGACGTAGCCATGAGCGCTCATGAACCACGAAAGTGGGGCGATATTGATCTGTAGAGCAGCTACAAAGTGGTGGTGGGATCTTTGAGTAGCCCAACTCTTGGATCACATCTGTGCTACGAGAGCCTTAAGACAGTAGCAAGGAATGATTGGAGCAGTGGGTGCAGAGGATCACGGTTGAAGCAGAGGCAGAGGCTGACACGCTGAAGAGGGAGTAGTGCAATACAACAACAGCGCCGAGGAGGCTTGCTTACGCAGTGCAGTGTTGTAGCAGCGCAGAGTCTTTAGGAGTAGTGCAGTGCATATGCACCAGCAATGTAGAGGCAACACAGAGGTCTGCTAACGCAGTGCACAGCTGCAACAACGTAGAGGCTTTAGGAGGAAAACGTAGAACGACAATCTGTAGAGCTTCAGTGATGAGATGCAGCTCGATTGAATTGTTTGTCATTTGGACTGGAGTTCTTCAGTTGCTTACTCTCAGCAACTGAGTTGTAGTGCAACAGTTAGCAGTTGCAGTGCTATGGGCAGCACGATGCAGCGAATTGAGAGGGAGCTGTAGTCCGGGTGTAGCAGTGATGGTGGCAGAGTCATGGGCAACAGTACAAAAGAGAAACAACGACGCAGTGATGAAGGGTAGCAGGCCAAGCATTAGCGCAGAGGCCAAAACCAGAGATGAGAGCAACCTTCGAGGTGAAGTGTTTTGCTAGAGAACGTTCCTTGCTAAGAGATAGTGTTGAGATTTTGGGGTGTTGGGGTAGCATCAGATGTGCTCTAGCTCCCAAACTTTGTGGAGGGACTAGAGTACATAAGTTCTCCAAGACCCAGAAAGCGTTTTAAGAAATTCCATCAGGTTTAAGAGATATTTAATTAATTAATATTTTTAATTAATGACTCTAAGTCTAACTTACGAAAATTAAAAGATTAAAGTTAATTAAATTAAACATGTTATGAGAATGACTTAAGTGACGCGGATCAAACAACTTCTAATCTTAGTTCTCAATTCAAGATTAGATCACGACCGTTGAAGTTTTAATGAGAAAAGTATAAGAAGAAGGATTGGGGTTAGTTGGAGAATACACACAGTGGCAGAGCACTGAAGCTAAGCTGGAATTATAGGGCGTGGTTTGCTAAGATTTTCATAAGTGTTTCAGCTGCAGCGAGGGAGAGTATTGGCGAGGGGAATGGTCTAGTCTCAGGCCAAGAGTACAACAAGGGTATAGAAGGAGCAATCCAGAGCAGTGCATAGGGAGCAGCTACGCAGAACAACTGAGAGCCCAACAGGGGCAGTGTAGAGGCAGCATGAGGGCAGGAGAGCTGATGCAGGTCCAACTAGGGCAGTGAAGCTAAGCTGGAATTATAGGGAGTGGTTTGCTAAGAATTTCATAAGTGTTTCAGCTGCAGCGAGGGACAATATTGGCGAGGGGGGATGGTCTAGTCCCAGGCCAAGAGTACAACAAAGGTAGAGAAGGAGCAATCCAGAGCAGTGCATAGGGAGCAGCTATGCAGAACAACTGAGAGCCCAGCAGGGGCAGCGCAGAGGCAACAGGAGGGCAGGAGAGCTGATGCAGGTCCAACTAGGGCAGTGCTGGGGCAGCGTAACCCAGTCTAGGGTGATGCAGGCCCTTCCTGAGTAGCGCAGAGGCTGTTGCAGGTCATGCAGGATGACATAGAGGGCTTCAGAGCAGTGCTAGGATTTTTAGAGGCCGGAAAAGGGCCGAGTTCTGTAAATCCCGTTTGAGGGTGTGAATTAGTCAATTTTTCTATCTTTCAGATAGAGGTATTGCTGTCGTTTATATTTCTCTGTTGGGTTAACCAGTTTTGTGCCCAGATTTGTTGTACTCAAAATTTGCTTAATAATAAAAGCCCTCCAGAAGCTAGCAACACTAGTTTTCCTGCATTGGTTTTTTCCGGGGACATTTGTCCAGAAAATTTGTGTGTCTCTTTGTCATTGAGCATGTTATTCAGTTTAGATCTGCAAGTATAGTCTGTTAATTTATTTACTTTGATGTTAATGCTGAAGTTTTTAGATTAATAACTTATGTAAGTAGGAGAAGTAAATCAAGAATTTAAAGTAGTGTTTCTGTTTAGTAAATTCAGAAATTTTCACAAGGAAATCATCTCTCCGGCCCTCTGGAACCTCTGTTTGGCCTCTAGAACTGAGAACAAATTTCTCTCCAGCAAATCGAACTGCCCTCTCTAAAACAATTGCGCAGTCCTCTGTGCTGCCTCACTAGGAATGACTCAGCCCTCTTGTTGCTGCCTCTCCGGATCTGGAAAATTTCCTTTGGATCACTGCCCTTGCCCCTCACTTACTGCTTCGATCTCAAGCTTTCTCCGATAACTGACTTCAGCTGCTTTGGAAATCGAACGACTCAAGTGTTTTCTCCATCACCACATCAATCTCCTCTTAGAATCCACTGTTAGTGCACCAATGACCAAGATTAAAACTGAATCAATGGCTAGGATCATCTCTAGATCGATCCATGTGAGTTTCTAATCTATTCTCACCTTATCTCAATTAATACTGATTAATTAACCATATTCCCTAAGTTCAGATTTAGGAAATATTTAGAAATCGGTTAATAATCTAATTGAGACACTTCTAGTTGGAATTTCCAGAAATGATTTATGGGTTTTGCAGATCTCATGTATTCTAGCCTCTCCAAATTTAGTGGCTAGAACACATCCGATGCTACAAAAAGTAACACTCCCCCTTAGTGAGGAATGTGTTCTAATGCTGCACACCCTGTTACAACACCCTGTCTCTGCACCATCTCCTGTCACGCTGCTGATATTTGGATGCTGTTGCCTACCAACTGCTGCACAATTCGGATATACGCTGCATCTGTGCTGCTACTGACCCTGTTGTACTGCTGCCAACACTGCATTTGTACTGCAACTCTGTTGCTGTTGATACTGCAACATCTGCAACTGAAAAACATCCAAAATATTGAATCAACTGTGATCAGGATATACTATAATGCATCTGTCACCCAAGTCTCTGACTGCTACTAGACTCTTCACTGTTTGTGAAGGATCTGCGTTGCTGTTGATTTTGCACTGTGCCACTCTACACTGTTGCCAACTTTGCACTGTGCTCTCCAGCAACTGACTACTACTAGTCTCTGCAAGTGTCACTCTAGTATCTGACTACATCTACTGCCATTGATCCATCTTGCTATTGAATAATTTGGGCCCTCGTAGCCAGGTACTAATACATGAGGTGGACTCGTCAAGGACCATGCCCATTTGTAGCTCTTTGGGGCTGCAACTCCAAATCACCCCACTTCACTCTTGGAGGTATATGGGAAATCATAGCGAAGTCCTGCTCCAACGTAGAGGATAGCCTGTCGATCTCTGTTGAAGTTGCCTGCTGGTCCTGCTTCTCCTCCTTGTCCTTCTTTTTGAGAGGACATTGGGTACTGTAGTGACAAAACTCACCACACTTGAAGCACTTGACCTTTGACAGGTCCTCCTCCTTCTTCTTCTTGTTATGCTCCCCTTGCCCTTGACTGGGACCCTTAGATGCAAAGGCCACATTCTCCTCCTTTACCACCTTTTGTCCGTTGCTACTGCTGCCACTGATGGAGCTCTTTAATAGAGTTCGTCCCGACTCTCAACTCCTCCTGCTGCAAATCGACTCGCATCCTGCCCAACCTTGGCAAGGTATCTCTGCCCAAGATACTTTGGACGAATGCCTGCCACTCCTCAGAGACACTGTTGAGTGCCAATCGCACTAGCTCCGTGCGTTGAGGCGTTGCCCCAACAGTTGATAGCTAGTGTCGGACCTCCTGAATCCTGGCAAGGAAGGGATCTATGCCTTCCCATTTCTGCATCCAGATGCACTCAACTTCTCCAATAGGAGCATGTTCTGATGCTCAGGAAGTACCCTGGTATAACGTGGAGAGGGCATCCCACATCTCTTTGGCCATTCCCTTGGCCGCTATATGTGAGACATTATGATCCCGAGCTCCATCCACGATTAATCGCTTTGCCCGCGCCATCTCCTTCCTATATTCCTTAAGCTGATCTGCATCCTGAGGAATTGCCACTGCATTATTAATGTAGGGTTTCGGGCCATATTCATCTAGAAGGAAGGACATCCGAGTCGTCCAGTAGTTGGATGATCCGTCCAACCTGTCTTGCTCTTGCAACCCTGCAGTGGCCATCTCAATAACTTTTGAAAACTCCATCTTTCCCTCTGGTTGTCCATTGTTATGTTACTCGTACTCCCACTTGGAATACTCGGATCTGCTAGCTCCTACTGCTAATTTGCCAGGAAAATTCGAACTTTTGAGACTTTGATACTCGAAGTTCCTCGAGGAAAATTTTCCCTTTGTGTGCTTTTCTCTCTTCCACATGACGCTGGCTTTGCTCTAGCAAATTGCTGCAAAAACCCTTTGCGTCTAGCCATAAATCTTCCCAACGAAAAATCTGAGTTGCTCCCTCTGCGATCTGGAAAATTGATTTTTTCTGCCTCTGCTTAGAAAAATCGAACTTGCTCAAGCAACTCGACTTGCTTGGCAATGCACTGTGTTTGCCCTTGGGACTTTCAGCTTGTTGCCCTCACTGAACATCGCAATTCCTTCTTTTTCTTTTGAGCTCCTCGGCTGATCAATCACACTCTGATACCATGTGAAAATTTCACTACCGAAATCCTATTGCAGTAACTGATATTTCTCCTAATTGATAAATTAATTTTTCAATTTATTGCTGCGACAACATCAAAAATAAACACACTGCAACATTCAAAAATAAAATTTTGTGGAAAATAAATAGCGATGGAAACTTGAGAAATGCTAGCATACATAAAATATGACACAATTATTTTTGGACAAATGTCCCCGGAAAAACCCAACTTGGGAAAGCTGGTGTAGCAGTGAGGGTTTTTATTATTATGCAGTAGTGAAAAATTGAGTACAGGATGCTTGAAACTAGCAATCTGCAGCAAGAAAAATCTGGGCAAAATTATTGAAGAGAATTACCCTTCCTCCACAAGTAATCCCGGCACAACCTGCCCACAGAAAACTCGACCTCCTTAAGCCTTTGCGTCACACTGCGTAGTCTCTATGATGTCAAGCCTCCAACCAATCTCTAATTGTAAATTTTTGTAGATGTTCTATGCTTGGTGCAACTTTACTTTTATCCCAATATCAGTCAGCAATCACATAAACAATAAAGTAAAAAGCTGATAGAACATACCAATAGAAATATATAAGTGTGTTGGTGCATTACGACGGTCAATGGGATGCTTCAACCAACAAAGTTTCAATACGGTCAACCAACCAGAAGTGTCACACAACTCTCTAGGACAACTAGATTAGTCAACCCCAAAAGTCAACAAAAGTCAACGTTGCCATAGTCAATGGTCAACACAAACAACATCACCAAGAAAGTCAACGCAACCAAGTCAAAGTCAACGTCCAACCTTGGAATTTGTGCCAAAAAATGCAAAATGATGAAATCGAAATTTTCACCAAGTTTCGGGTCAGTTTGACCATGTGTTGACCAAAGTCAATGCTGGTAAACGCTGTAGTAGAAACCCTAGGTCGAAATCAGAAATTTTTCCTTGCTGAAATTTCCCATGTGTGAAGAGAAGAGACTCCAAAAGATGCTTGAACCAATCAGATGAGGAGAGAGGATGTGATGTGATGGATGAGTGAAAATGTCCTCCAACGTTGACCAATTTATATCCATCAATGAGGGTGTGTGACACAACTGTTGGGGCTTCAAACCTTTAGGCCAACTTGCACATATTTTGAATAAATTCAAAATAAATGTTTTGCTCATCGGATCAAGATGATCTTTAGATCGATCTTGCAACTCTCCGAAAGAGGAGTCCAATAAAAATATTGGCATCTTCATCTCAGCATCACAACATGGAGTTTGGACCTAGTTGTCCAAAATTAACACTCCCTCTCAACTAGGGAGAACTCCATCCACCTGTGCAATCCAAACATCGTGCATCATCTCGCCGTAACTTGCTTTGCTGGCTTCTTTATTTTAGAACAGAAGTGGGTCAGTCACAAAGACATCATCCCCAGCTAACAAATTCAGCGCAGAGGTCTGAAACCTCTATAGGACTCAAAAAGAGTCTCATACCAGCTCGAAGTTGGTTTATCTGACCCGAAGTCAGTAGGAGGTCTGAAACCTCACTATACTTGATCTCAGATCAAGTGGTTGGACTGTGCCATCCTAGATAGAGAGTACGGCAATCTCTGATGCGTCCATCAGTCTTTGCTACTAGTCTCTAGCTTTTCCCACCTCACTGCCCAAATAAGAGGTACTTTCCATGAGTGCGGGACTCAAATGGGGGCACAGATCATGAGAGGTGAACAGGGGCGCAGATCATGAGAGGTGAACCTACTCAATCATCATAATGGTGGGGCAGAAGCACACCAACAAGGTTCGGCAAGACTAGCCCTGTGGTTGCTTATAGCTCCGAGAAGCTATCCCCAAACCCCCCCAGAGCTCCAAGAGCTCATCGTCCAACAAGACCCTCAGCATAGGGTCGTCCCACGATACCAAGATTCTCACGGAAGGTTAGGAACTTGACCTTCCCCAAGGGCTTTGTGAGAATATCCGCAACCTGCTCATTAGTTCCTATATGATCGAGCCTTATGGCGCTTCACTGTACCATATCTCGGATAAAGTGGTACCTGATATCAATATGCTTGGATCGATCGTGGAACATGGGATTCTCGGACAACCGAATCCTACTCTGGTTATCACAGAGTATCACGGTGGTATCCAACACATGCCTGAACAACTCACTGAAGAGCTTTCGCAACCAAACTGCTTCACAACAGGCCATATTCGATGCAATGTATTCGACCTCTGCGGTGCTCAAAGCCACCGACTTCTGCTTCCTGCTCATCCATGACATCGAAGCAGAACCAAGTGTGAAGCGGCATCCCGATGTGCTCTTACGATCCACCACACTACCAGCCCAATCGACATCAGTATATCCGTGGAGTGTCACGCTCCCGACAGTGTATCTCAGCCCATGGTTTATCGTGCCTCGAAGATATCTCAACAGATTCTTGGCACTAACCTAGTGAATGTGATGAGGCTCAACGATATGTTGACTCAAAGTGTTCACTTCAAAACATACGTCCAGACGGGTGTTCACTAAGAACATCAGGGCCCCTACAAGTTGACGATACTCAGTAGGATTTGCTAGCACAGGCCCAGCAGTGCTGCCACTCAACTTCTTAAAGTTGAGCTCCATCGGTGTCGACATAGACTTACAGTCCACCATACCAAATCTTTCCAGAAGCTTCACAATATATTTTCCTTGAGAAAGGAAAATCTCGCTAGGTCTCTGCCAGACCTCCAGGCCTAGGAAGTAGTGCATTAGTCCTAGGTCCTTCATCTCAAACTCAGCAGCGAACTCCCTCTTACACTGATGAATGAGAGGGTCAACACCTGTTAGGAAGAGGTCGTCCACATACAACACTAGAATGAGAGGTTTTTCTCTATCAACCTTGAAGTAAAGGTTTGGATCAACATTACTACGAGTGAAGCCCAATTTCATCAAGTAGCTATCTATGTCAAGCTCTGGGTGCTTGTTTCAACTCATAAAGGGATTTCTTCAACCTGCAAACATGAGTGTCCCGATCCTGGACTTTAAACCCCAGAGGTTTCTACACATACACCTCTTCCTTTATCGCACCATGCAGAAATGCGGTCCTCACATCCATCTGATGAAGATTCCATCCTTGCGTATCAGCAAGGGCTATGATAGATTAGATGGTGGTATATCGGGCCACAGGTGCAAATATATCATCATAGTCTACGCCTTCCTTTTGAGAGAAGCCATCGGCAACGAATCTTGCCTTGAACTTTTCATCACTTCCATCAGATCCATGCTTGATATTGTAGAGCTATTTTGAGGTGACAACTGCTTTGTCCTCCAGTCTTGGAACCACATTCCAGACATCATTCTTCATTATGGAATCATATTCTTCGTGCATAACATCCTTCCAGACTTAATGCTTTACGGCTTCCTCAAAAGATCCAGGCTCAGATTGTACGATGGTACTCATGGCTGCTAGATACCCTTGGTATCTATTCGGCTTCTTGCTTTCATGGAATGCCCCCCTTGGGGCTATATGTCCCTTGGCATCCTCGAGAGTGTCCTTGAGCCATGATGGTCTCTTCCTCATCGAAGGAGGTGGATCAATCGAGTCCATCGGTCCTTCAACATCGAGCATCATCTCATCCTTCGGTTCTTCTTAATTTCCAGGCCTTGCTTCATGATCTTCCTCAGATCTCGGAAGATTGACTACTTTCCTCAGGGTAGCATCTTCCTCAAAGGTAACATCGTGGCATATCTCCACTTCCCTTTGACCAGGCACATAGACTCTATAGGCCTTTGAAGTTTCGATATAGCCCACAAAAAATTCCTTTCTTTCCAGAAGCATCCAACATGCTCCTCTTTTCCTTTGGTACATGAAAATAAATAGGACATCCAAAAACTCTAAAATATGAGACGTCAGGTTTCTTACTAGAGAAAATCTCTTCGGGAGTTTTGGAGTCCATAGCGGAATGCGGGCATCGATTTTGTATGTACACGATAGTGTTCGCAACTTCTCCTCACAGAAAGTTCGGTAGACCTTGGTCACATAACATGGCACGGGCAACTTCCACAATGGTCCTGTTCTTTCTTTCAACAACACCATTCTGCTCAGGAGTATAGATAGTTGTGGTCTCCCTCTTGATGCCAGCTTCTTTGCAAAAGTTCTTGAACTCGTTCGTCTCATATTCAGTGCCATTATTAGTCCTCGATATCTTGATCTTTTTCCCTGTTGAATTTTCCACCAAGGCTTTGAAGGTACAAAACCATATGAAAGCCTCATCCTTCTTTTTCAAGAAATATATCCAGGTTTTGCGAGAGAAGTCATCTATGAATGTCATATAATAAGAACATCCCCCCAAGGATGTCACGGGTAGCATACCAGACAGATCAGAATGTATCAATTGCAAGATATCAGATGTCTTTGTGACACTTGAGGGGAAAGGTCCCCTTGTATCATTTCCTTCGGCACAGCCCTGACATACACCTTCATGATCATTTGTGAACTTAGGCATCCCCGTCACCACCGTCCTTGCTTCGTGAAGGGCCTTGTAGTGAAGGTGTCCAAAGCTCTGGTGCCATAGTTCAGTCTGTCGGATAGTATCACATGTCATCGCTCCCAGTGGAACTCCTCCAACTTGGTAGAGTGTATCAACTCTAAACCCAATCGTGATAGCTTCCTTGAAACTCTTCTTCTAGATATGCACCTTCCCATCAACGAATGCCACATTGAAACCTTTGTCTTCCATGGCCGAAATAGACAAGTGGAGGGTCACAGTCCCTGTCCCTTTCACGGGATATGTGGCATTATCTCCAAGGATAATTTCCAGATTAGTATCCTTCTCAACCATATCAGAAAGTGCTTCCTTGAACCCAGTGATGTGCCTTAAGGCACCACTATCTATCAATCAGACATCCATAGTGTCAGGTGGAGATGCAATAGAGAGGGCAGATACACGAATGAATTCATTTCTTTTATCAACAACATTTGATTCCTCATACCTAGAATTTCTCGACCTTTTGAAAGGTTGCCCATTTCCGCCAGAGGAAGCCTTCTCTGAGGGAGCATCATCAAGAGAATCCTTCTTGAAAGGGCATTCTCTAGCATAGTGACCTGGCTTGTGACAAGTGTAACACATGCCTTTCTTTCCTTGGGCCCCTGCTCTTCCTTTGTTCCTTGGACCACCAAAGTTCTTCTTCTTAGTATGAGCAGCGAAGGCAACATTTACTTCATTTTCATATTCCTTCATCCTTGTTTCTTCTTGTACGCATCTCGATAATACTTCGTCAAAATCAGGTATGACATTGTTATTGAGAATGGTAGTGTTGAATACATGCCATTTGGATGAGAGACCTCCAAGAGCGGTGAGAACCATCTCTCGATCAACTATTGTCTCCCCAATAGCCAACAAATTATTCCTAATTTCGGTCAGCTTCATAAAATATGATAGAACAGACTCATCCTTGCCTTCCTTTCAAATTCTTCAATTGGTTCTTGAAGAATAGGACTTGATTTGCATTGTTGGCCTTGAAAATGTTGACCAACTGATCATACATCTCCTTGGATGTGCCTAGCTCAGAGATGTAGGCAACCAAACTCTTATGAATTGAGTCCCTTATCATCAGCTTTGCTTTGATTTCCCCCTTCTTGTACTTTGTTTTGGCAACAACAGTTGCAGTGAATGGAGGCTCTTGGATTTTGCCTTGCACATAGTCCATGACATCTTGGTCTTCCAACATAAGATCCAATGTCATCTTCCAGGCATGGAAGTCATCCTTCCTAGTCAATTTGTCATCAGCCTTAAAGCCATTGTAGTTAGAGGAACCCATGCTCTTCTTTGGTGATTGCTACAAACTAGGGCTTTGTCTTCACCTCAGCTCTAAAACCATGTAAATTTTTGTAGATGTTCTATGCTTGGTGCATTATGGCAGTCAGTAGGATGCTTCAACCAGCAAAGTCTCAATACGGTCAGCCAACCAGAAGTGTCACACAACCCTCTAGGACAGCCAAATCAGTCAACCCCAAAAGTCAATGAAAGTCAATGCTGTCACAGTCAACGGTCAACGAAAACAGCAGTAGCAACAAAGTCAACGCAGCCAAGTCAAAGTCAACATCCAACCTCGAGATTTGTGTTAAATACCATGTTGAAGCACACACATGGTGTATGAGGAAGATGAACACACACACACAAAACTCAACACACAATGAAGGATAAGCGTGAGGCTTTCTCATTTTTTCATTATACATGATGTACATTTATAATACAATGGTGTGACTCTTGGTTTCATATTCCAAGGTCACTTGGACTCCATTGTGACTTTTCGCATTCCACACCTACCCATGTAGGATTAGGTGTTCCAACATCCC
The DNA here is from genome assembly GCA_034641835.2 of Pinus albicaulis. Taxonomy (NCBI): domain Eukaryota; kingdom Viridiplantae; phylum Streptophyta; class Pinopsida; order Pinales; family Pinaceae; genus Pinus; species Pinus albicaulis. The sequence continues at coordinate 480,314,454 of CM076578.1, forward strand.
CTCTTAATCCGAAGGGGTATGTGTGAGTCCAAGAAAAGAGTTGTAATACAAATCTGCAAAGTATACATGGCAGCACTTGGGCTGAATCAACTCTCTGAAATGTTGGAAAAAAGAGATGGTTTAAGGATGACCACCAACACTGGAATGCAAAACTTGTTGCAGTTCCCGGAACTCTTCCAAAACTGGCAAGAAGCTGAAAGCTTCTGCTAGAGGAATTGTCCCTCATAAATGAAAGGGAGACCTTCAACCTAAAAGAAGGGAGGTCTACTACCTGTGATGGTTTTAGGATTACCAACAACTCTGGAATGCTTTGAAGCATTTCCTGGAACTCAACCAAAGCTGGCAAGAAGCTGAAGGCTTCTGCTAGAGGAAGTGTTCCTCATATATGAAAGGGAGACCTTCGACCTAAAAGAAGGGAGGTCTACTACTTGTGATGGTTTTAGGTTATCCACCAACCAAAGATGATGGTTTAAGGTTGTCCACCAAGCGAAGGCATGCTCATGGGAATCTGTGTCTCTGGCTACATCTCTGACTCTGGAATGACGAATTGTGGCTCAGACTCGCTTGAGCCCATGCTTCTGGCTACGAACATGGAATGAGAGATTGTGGCTTGACTCGCTGAGTATTAGGTGAAGCTTGTGCATGACCGCCATTTTACCCCCTACAACTCTGAACATGGAATGAGAGATTGTGGCTTAGGCTCGCTTGATCTGTCGTCGAAGCTTGTGCATGACCACCATTTTCCCCCCTGTCAGGGACAAGGTGAGATGATGGCGAAAACTCAACTGCAAGTTTGCTCAATATCCGTGAACAAGTTCTAACATGTGTCGTAAACATCTTCTTGGCTGCTGATGCCCATTGCCAAGAAGCAATCCATCCAAGATGAATCTTGGTTCTTGCAGGAGGCTTGTGTCTGAAGCATCTGTTTGAAGAATGAGTGTGCCGACCACAGTGCTTGCATGGATGAAGATCAAAACAATGATCTTTCATATGGCCAACTCGATCACAGTGTTGGCATTTTTCGATCTGTGATTGTTGTTGTGGAGCAGGATCTGGAACAACTGCAGGTGAATTGTCATACAGAAATCCGGCACTCTGAAATATGATGGGCTTGGTGTAGTCTGGAATATGAAAGGACACATTCTTGTCATATCCAAGACCAGTTCTGTGCTTGTTGTGGACAAGCTCTTCCCAAGGTCTGATGATGGGCTTGAGAAGTGCAGGGTGAGCTGCTGCATCTGCATGTACATCTGCTCTAGTACAAGGAACTAAATGGGAATCAACTGGAACTTTATCTTCTTTCTTCTGATGAGAGTCCTTCACAATCTTCTGAACGGAAACAGGTTCAGAATGGTGACTCTTTTGCTGAAGTTCGTCTTGCTGAAGCTGAGATTCCAACTGCAAAAACTCAATCTTTTCTTGTGCATCTTGCAAACAACTTTGAATGTTACAAAGAGCATTCTTGTTCATTTTTATCATGTCATCAACATTGGAATGAATGAGGTTTTTCAACAACACTAATACCTCATTGATTTTAGCCATTTTCAACAACTTAGGCTCAAAAAATGAAAGGGTGTCGGCTTCAACCGAAAATGCACCCGTTTACAATGTGATTCAACAAATACAAATGACTCAAGAGAACTTCCAACTCTTAAAGTACAAAATCTGCTCCTCAAATGATGGAGGGCAATCAACAATTTTTCAACTCAAATACACTTCAAGTCTTGAATGAAGATGCAAATCAATGTCAGTTCAATACAATATGCAGCAAAACACTATGGAAGAGGCCTTTAAAGCAGCTGAAATTTCCTTCAAATAGTTGTTTTCAACGATGACAAACTTGTCTTCAAATGTGTAATTCTTCAAAAAATCACCCTCTTATATTATAAAATGTCAAATCTGAAATTTTCTCTATGTATTGTCCATTTGCTTCATATGTCAATTCCTTCATTTCTGCTGTTCATGTCTCTTTTTCCTCTCTCTGTGTTGTTTTTTTTTTTTTTTTTTTTTTTTTTTTTTAAATTTAATTAATTAAAAATGGAAATGATGGGGAATTAATTAAAAAAATGTGAGGGAATTTAATTTAAAAAAAATAAAAAGGTGAAGTTAAAAAATGGAGGGGAGGGGGATTGATTAAAAGGGAGGGGGCATTGATTAAAAAATGAGAGGGGAGGGGGATTGATTAAAAAATGGGAATTAAAATAAATAAAGGGATTAGTTAAAGGAATGTAATTAATAAAAAAATGGAAGGGATATTTAATTGGAGAGGTAACGTATTATATGGAGGAGGAGGGCGTATATTTAAAAAAAAATTAAAAATTTAAAAAATGGGATGAGTCTGTGTGTGAGCAGGAAGGTGTGGAGGCCAAAAGGCCGAGGGCGGGCGCGCGGGGGAGTGCAAGCGAATGAAAGAGGGGTGAGGTTGAGCGGCTTAGAGAGAGGGCGGATGCAATGCCGCGGTGATCTGTGGAGGGTGCAGGAGGTTGTGAGGGCCGCGTGGGGCGAGCGAATGGGAATAGTAGAGGTATAGTAGGTGGCCGCGGATTGGGTAACGCAGGTGGGAGAGAAGGTGCAGCCGTAGCGCGGTAGGGCGAAGGGAATTGGAGCTTGCAGAGTGCGGATAATGCAGAGAGGCAGGGGCCGAGGGTTAGTCCGTGAGCGATAGGTGAGGGCGTATGTGAGTTAGGGAGAGAGCGTGAGATGGGTAGAGCAGGGCCGAGCGGGTAGGGAATGGGCGGAGCTGTAGAGATAAGGGGGGGCCGAGAGGCTAGGTTTGAGTGGGAGGAGTGGTGTAAGGGTCGAGCGTTAAGAGTGGAGTAGGATGGCATTAACGCAGAGTGTAGAGAGGAGGGGGGCGTAGCCAGGTAGGGGAATGGGTAGTATGTGCGTAGGATTAATTGGGGAGAGCGTGGAGTAAGGTATGCGCAGAGAGGAGGGCGTGTGAGGTAGAGCGCGGGGTGCGTTGTGAGAGAAGTGGGAAGAGCGAGTTGCAGAGTAGAATAGGAAAACGTCTTTAACACAACAGTAGATTTTTTCTAAATATACAGCAGAATAATTTGCAGAGATTGCCAATAAAACTTTGAAAATTTTCCAGTAGCCCGGCAACAGAGAAATGGACTTAAAAATGCAGAATTTTCCAGAAGATTTCAGCGGTAAAACCCAGAGATTGCACAAATTTTTCAATGAAAAACTCATAAATTTTTCTAATAAAAACCAGAAACTTCTTCTTCATAAACCCACTTTAAACAATTTTCAGCAGCTCTCCAAATTGCAGAATAAAGGCAGAAATTGCAGGAAAAATAAGCAGTGAGAAAACCTTCAGATGCACAATGCTGCTTTTCTTCAAAACCACTGTTGCTCTTCTTCAAAACAAATTCTGAATGCTGCTTCTTTTGAATGCGACAAAAACACTGCTGCAGAAACTCTGAGTGTTGCAAAAATGTCAAGAATTTTGCAGATATGCACAGGCCATACACACAAATGGCTCACTCAATTTGAAGCAGGGCCAACAATCGCCCGCTTTGATACCATGTTAAACACCATTTTGAAGCACACACATGGTGTATAAGTAAGATGAACACACACACACAAGACTCAAAACACAATGAAGGATAAGCGTGAGGCTTTCTTATTTTTTCATTATACATGATGTACATTTATAATACAATGGTGTGACTCTTGGTTTCATATTCCAAGGTCACTTGGACTCCATTGTGACTTTTCGCATTCCACACCTACCCATGTAGGATTAGGTGTTCCAACAATTTGTGCCAAAAAATGCAGAATGATGAAATCGAAATTTTCACCAAGTTTTGGGTCAGTTTGACCATCCGTTGACCATTGTCAACGCTGGTCAACGTTGCGGTAGAAACCCTAGGTCGAAAATAGAAATTTATCCTTGCTGAAATTTCCCATGTGTGAAGAGAAGAGACTCCAAAAGATTCTCGAACCAATCAAATGAGGAAAGAGGATGTGATGTGATGGATGAGTGAAAATGTCCTCCAATGTTGACCAATTTATATCCATCAATGAGGGTGTGTGACACAACTGCTGGGGCTTCAAACCTTCAGGGCGACTTGCACATATTTTGAACATCGGATCAAGATGATCTTTAGATCGATCTTGCACCTCTCCAAAAGAGGAGTCCAATAAAAATATTGGCATCTTCATCTCAGCATCACAACATGGAGTTTGGACCTAGTTGTCCAAAATTAACACTAATTAAGTTGTTTTGCCTTTCGTTGCTGAGGAAATCGTCTCTTCGACCCTCTGGAACCTCTGTCGGACCTCTGGAACTGAGAACGACTTTCTCTCCAAGAAATCAAATTGCCCTCTTTGAAGCAAGGGTAGAGAACTAGGGCTTAAGGCGAAATTTTAGGGAAGAGGTATTTTGTTGGTTGGAGAGCTTTAACATCAAGTATGTAGGGTTTTCCACAAAACCTATCAATTTGGTGGGCATCCACTTCCTCTGAAGCAACTACCCAGTCCTTTGCGCCGCCTCACTGGGAACAACTCCGCCCTTTTGCTGCTACGTCTCTGGATTTGGAAAATTTCCTTCAGATCACTGTCCTTGCCCCTCTCTCACTACTTCAATCTTTGGCTGTCTCCGACAACTGACTGCTGTTATTCTGGAAATCGATTTGCCAAGGAGATGGAACAGCTGAAGTGTTTTCTCCATCACCACTACGATCTCCTCTTATAATACACTATTGGAGCACCAATGACCAAGATTAAAACTTAATCAATGGCTAAGATCATCTCTAGATCGATCCGTGTGAGTTTCTAGACTATTCTCACCTTATCTTAATTAATACCGATTAATTAACCATATTCCCTAAGTTTAGACTTAGGAAATATTTAAAAATCGGTTAATAATCTAATTGAGACACTCCTAGGCAGAATTTCTAGAAACGATTTTTGGGTTTTGGAGATTTCATGTATTTTAGCCTCTCCACCAAATTTAGTGGCTTGAACACCTTTGATGCTACAAAAACTAACAATGCATAACCTGAATATCTCTTAGGCTTCTTGCATTCTCAGAATGTTCGTTTTGCTATTGCATGTCTTTCAGCTTGTTATAGAGTTGACAACTAAGCTGGCCTTTTTCAAGTTTCTGGAATGATGATTGGCTGAACGGGTTGACTTGGTCCTTCAATGTCCTTCAATTTCTTCATGATTAGTTGTAGGTTCCAGAGTTTTGTGTTGCCTTGAAACTTATTCATCTGTAAAGATAGGTTCTTCTTCTTCATCAGAATCAATGGGAATATCCTTGGACATCTTGTATGCAATGCTTTCATAAAAAATGACATCTTTGCTTACTTTAATACGACGTTCTTACTTGTTGTAGACTCTGTATGCTGCTTTTGAGGAGATGTTATATCCAACAAAGATGCCATTTATACTTTTCAAGTCCAACTTCTTTCTTTTGTCCTTGGGAATGTGAATGCATACATGGCATCCAAAAATTCGGAGATGATCGTGATTTGGCTTCTTTTCTGTGAATGCTTCTTCCAGACTTCTAGAGTCATATCATTAAGAATTCTGTGAGGACTTCGATTTTGTATATAGACTGTTGTTACAAAAGCTTCTCCCCATAAGAACTTGGGAAGCTCTTGGTCATGTAGCATGTCTCTAACACATTTTTCAATGGATCAGTTCTTCCTTTCATCCACACCATTCTGTTGAGGATTGTAGGGAACTATCAACTCCCTCTTAATTCCCGCTTCATTGCAAAAAGCCATATGTTCTCTAGAAGTATATTCTCCACCATTATCCAACCTTAGGGTTTTGATCTTCCTTTTTGTTAAATTTTCAACCACTGCCTTAAACTCGTGGAATTTCTCAAGTGCTTCATCTTTGGACTTTAGGAGGCTTATCCAAGTCTTTCTGGAGTGATCATCAATGAATTTTACAATGTATTGATGACCACCAAGTGACTTTTCTGCCATAGGTCCACAATCATCAGAGTGTATGAGATCCAAAATTTCCTTGGACCTCGTGCCACTGCTATTAAAAGGTGTTTTCACATTCTTTTGAAGAGCACATCCCTTACAAACTCCTTCATGCTCTTCTTTCAATTGAGGTATACTAGTAACCCTTTGATTCAATGATGGAAATATCTTGTAATGGAGGTGACCATACCTTCTATGCCATAATTCAGAAGGGTTGATGTCTAAATGTACTAGATTTTGAAGAGGAGTAGTTAGAAGTCTATACTAGATCCCAATAGTCCTTGCATTTTCAATACTAGATCCCTTAGCCCAAACAATAACTTTGCCATCAACAAATGCCACCCTATCACCTTTATCTTCTAAGCAAGAAATAGAAAGCAAGTTCTTTTTCAAACCTGGGACATATAGGATATTGTTGAGATTAATATTTCCACCGAATTTCAACTGCAAATAGGTAGACCCAATCCCTTTAACTGAGTAGCTATTCTTGTCTCCAAGTTCCCCTTATTGAGAAGAGATTCCTTTTGATAGAGTTTTGAGTTAACCCTTTCCCCCTGTCATGTGCCTTGAAGCTCCACTGTCGATTACCCATGTATTATCATCTTCAAATGAACATGTAAGAGCATAATAAAAGCTTCCATCCATGACTTCTTTACATAGCTTGGAGATGAATTTGATGATGCAACCTTTGATAGGTTCAAGGAGACTCCTAAGAGTCTTGAGACCTTCCTTCATGTATCTAGCCATTGGAGAGAGAAGATAGCTGCTTCAAGAATGTCTTCAAACAAGAATGTCAACAAAATGTGATCCTCAAGCCGTCCTTCCTTCACCTTAGCTTTGATACCATGTTGAGAAATCAATATGCTTGTAAATTAGGGTTGATTCCTCTTTCTTGATAATTACTTGTGAATGTATGTTGACTTTTATTACTTTTATTATGTATTCTTCATCAAGCAATTACCAAAACATAAAGTAATTGAAGATCACAAAAGACAAATAACACAAGATATAGGTTCCATGCCAGCGCAAAACCCCACAAGGGGGAAAACTTAAACCACTTCTCTTCTTATAGAATAAGATCAAAGTGAGATATCCAGGACCCAAGACTAAGACCTCCATAAAGAACCAAGTCAACCCTCCTTCAAATCTCCTCCAACCAAATCAAAGTCAACAAAAGTCAAAGATAGTTGAACCTCATCAAATCTGATCAAGCGCAAAATTTCAGACCTGCAACTTTGCAGAGTTGCTCCAACACCTTTGCACATGTGAATAGAAACACAAATTTCACCCTTGTAATTTGCAAAGTTTCCCTAGCACCTTCGCACATATGAACAAAAACAAGCAAAAGTCAAGTTTTTCTCTCCTTTAATTCCTTCTTCTCTCTCCTTGTCCTTCGCTCTTTTTCTTTTTCTTGGCACAAAAATTGATGACGTGAGTGATCAAATAAGGTCGAAGTCTCTTCTATTTATAACTGTCTAGGAGGTCGAATAGGTGCCTCTTCTAGGCCGACTTGTCCAGGCAGAGCCGACTTGGTCTTGTGGTGACAAAATGACTCTTTTTGAGTCAATAGTTTATTTCTTTTTGTTACAAATAGTCCAAATGGGACTTTGACCCATGACAAATTTTCAATGAACCCTAGAAGCATGAAGAACATGGTTTGACTAGAAAATAATAATAATAATAATAATAAAATTCCTTTTTCTTCTTTTTTCTTTTTACATTAAATACACATTGATACAAGTACAATGATAATTATGAAGACCAAGCCTAGTTACATTTGCAACATTAAAAAAAGTAGAATAAGGTGCTTGTTTGGTGGAACTAGAGCATGGATTGATTAGAGATAATTAGTTTGTGGAGTGATTGGAGATAAATTTTAGTGATAGATTAATATTTTTTTGGCCATAGAAGGGCCCCACACCCTACTTTGGGAACTTGAGTGAGGCTGCACAAGCAAAAGTAATCGTGGAAATGCCGAGTGAGCTCGCACAAGCAAAAGTAGTTGTGGAAATGCTGAGTGAGCCCACACAAGCAAAAGTAGTCGTGGAAATGCGTTAGATTTGGGCCTAAATGAAGTTGAAATGTTTCTACGACGTTTCTAATCAGGGAATGCCATATAGGTGTTTTGGCTGCGTTTTGGTGGTGTTTTGATATTCACTTTTTTCAAACACTTTTTTTTAGCCAAGCACATCTTTGAAATATAAAAGGAAATAAACCATCCATACAATTCATTTAAATCCAAAATAATATGATTTGTTTGGGCTGCCATATTTTGATAAATCAGAGTTCAAACATTTGTATTTGGTAAATCATGTGTAGTACATCCATCTCAAGCTCAAGCAAGCTACACAAAATAGCCTCTAACAATACTCTAGTGTGTTTTCACAAACTTTCAAAAACACTATAAAAGGAGTCTTATTTATATGGAGTTTTGGGTCAACAACCTCAATAAAATAATAATATCTCAATCCAAACACTAGATCTAATATAGATCAAACATAGGTATGCATAAACTCCCATATCATTCAACTAATTGGAGAGACAAATCAAACAAATCTTAGAATGCATTGTCTAGCCACATGTACAAATATCCAAGCATGTAAACTCCAAGAGATTGTTTTCCCTTGTCTAGATGAGCAAAGAGTGAGTTAAAGCTCCAATGTCCTTCTAGAAGAATGTGAGTTGACATGTTATCAATCTTCAAAATATTAGTAAAGTACTCCAAGGATGGTGCACCCTTAAATATGTAAGTTGGTTAGGGTTAAAACTTCCCTAGTCTCCATATGTGTGAATAAATAACAAAATAGGTGGTTCACACTTCCAAAAGCTAGGAAATTTACAATTTTACTCCAATAGCCAAATACTCTAAAATCTTGCCAAAGAGTTAAAGAGGTGGCATGTGTCTCACAAGGTGAGAAGGCTCATCAAAATAGTATTAAAATGTGTAAAAACTTGTCCATGTAACCTCCAAAGCATAGCCAACTCCCCAAGGTGTGCAACAACTACATCCAAATGTATGGAGTCATATCCAACTCAACTAACCATCGAAGAAGATTGGGTAGCCCCAACTACCAATAGTAGAATAGTGATAAAGTAGGTAGGGTGTCTCAACACGTGTGCCACGAGGAGGGAGCTCCCATAGAAACCATCAACAACATCTCAAATAACCCAGTACGAGCGTGAATGCATGTCAATGAACTAGGGTGTATCTTCCATAAGTTACTAACTGGTCAAAATAGGGTGAACACACCCTTAAATCGGTAAATTAGCATGAATATTTGTGCACAACGGTACTGCTCCAACAATAGCTGGTCTCATAATTATAATAAAGTGGATTATCGTCATGAAATAAAAAAAGCCTAGGATGCCCCCACCTTGGTACCACATACTACCAAAATAAAATGCCCACAACGATGCTTCTAATAATATGAAAATAAACATATATTCCAACTGATCTACAATGAGAAAATATCACTAATACCAAGGTACAAACATAAGTGACATATAGCCAAACTGCCAAGGAGCTCCACTCAAACATCATGCACCACCAACAATGTCTAACCCAGTGATATAGTAGTCTGACAACATAAGAACATAATGATAGAAAATGCCATCTCCATTATGAGCAAGATACAACCTCGGAGTACCATCACAAACCTAAGTACATAGTAATGGAACATCTTGCTAGGCCTTAAGGGTGTAACTGTAGATCAATAACTTTGAACTTTCACAATACACTCTAAGACACCGACACTTAATTATTGAAGCATTTAGTCATGCAAGCTATAAGGGTAATGTTTGGAAATGAAATGTGTAATTTCATAAAATGCCCTTGGATCCGATCAATCCCATGTCAAAATCATTTTCAATTTCCATGTGTTTTAGAATGTGCACAATCATACACATGCATCATAATGGGTAACACTTTTTCGCCATAAACATAATTTTCTTTCCATTTATTACACTATTATAAATTCATTTCTTGTAATAGTGTTGTCCTCAACTTGCTATTTCATTCATTTATTGAATTTTCTTATGTGGGGCCATAATACAACTCACCTTTGATGAAAAGAAAACCATGAAACAACTTTGAATTGTTATGACCATGAATAAATTTTTGATATGGATTTTTGAACTTTGGACTAGAGGCATAGTTAAAGTTTTATTTCATTTTTTTTTCATAATAAGAAATAGAAAATGTAATTAACAATCGAAGGGCATATCTTTTTGATTGAGTTAAGTTCATTAGTTTAATTTTTGCTAGGCATATGATTGCTTTTCAAATTATTATTCATTCTTATATCTAATCATATCTTACTTTTCTCTTGCACAGTGTACGGATATTTGCAATCACGGCCATTTTGTGCATTGCGGTTGTCCTTCCAATGAACTATACAAAAGAGTGGCGTCCCAAAGATTTTTTTCACATTCCTTCTAAATCACTAGATTCATTCGGCATAGCAAATGTTAAAAATGGTTCTAAAAGGTTAAATGTTAGTTTTATTTTTTGTGATTCTCTAAAAAGTGATTGGGATATTGATTTATGTCATGTTTATACTTATTACAGATTTACCTTTTAGAACTTGAAGGCAATCTTGTTATGTACCTAATGATGAAATCTTTATTATTTTTTTAGGTTCTATGCACATGAGATGTAAATAAGCTCATAATTTTGGAAGAAGGTTGTTCCTTGCATATTATAATTTCAATGATTATAAAAGGCCTTGTTACCCTTCATTTCAACAGGGATACATATGTACCATTTTTTTTGGTAGCACCATCACAAGCTCAAAGATGGCAAGTCAAAACCCTTGTAACCCACGTGGAGGCCCTGTATTATGGTATCCTTGACCTATTATGGTTAGCCATGGCTGATACCTTTGGGCCAAGTCCCTAGTTTTTTTGTCCTGTATAAGATTGGGGGGCTTTGATGGATCTCAATGGGACTCATGGTTTAGAGGAGCCATCATTTTTGTTGTGGTGACCGCACATTGAAGGGCTAGTTCAACCTATTGCCCACCAAAGTAGGTGACCCCATAGGAGAATTTTTTTCTCTCATTTTGCGCATCCATCCAGCCAACCATGTAGACCTCGACAACTACCACTAGCTTGTGACATGCCATTTGAACTCCACCAAATGCATCAATCATATACCTTCTCACCCATTAGGCAAGAGCACATTGTAATGCCCGTGTGCGGGTAGGGCCCGCAGCCACGTGTCCGAGGTCTGCGTAATGAGGGGTACTGCGCAAGGGTCCCTGCCCTCAGATGCTCCGGTGGGCCTTAAGACACCACCCTTAACACCTTGGGATGTCGCCCTCACTAACAATCTGGGCTTTTGGTGTAGTGGTTGGGCCTTAGTGGTATCAGAGCCAAGGTCTCGAGGTTGAGACTCGCGGAGCGTGGTGGGTTGTAATGTCCCGTGTGCGGGTAAGGCCCGCAGCCACGTGTCCGAGGTCTGCGTAATGAGGGGTACTGCGCAAGGGTCCCCCCCCTCAGATACTCCAGGGGGCCTTAAGACCCCACCCTTAACACCTTGGGATGCCGCCCTCACTAACAGTCCGAGCTTTTGGTGTAGTGGTTGGGCCTTAGTGGTATCAGAGCCGAGGTCTCGAGGTTGAGACTCGCAGAGCGTGGTGGGCTGTAATGTCCTGTGTGCGGGTAGGGCCCGTAGCCACGTGTCCGAGGTCTGTGTAATGCAATGTTTTAAAAAACGGAATCGGTCAGCTACCAGGTCGAGGTAATGACTCGGTAATGACTCGGAATCGGTAATGACTCGGTCGACCAGGTTTCAATGACTCGGTCATGACTCGGTTTTTGTAAAAAATACATTAAATATTAATTTTTTTGTACAAAAACATAAATTTAAAGATTTTTATTCATGTTTCCAACACAAAGCATTACAATATAGACAAAAGACAACATATGATAAAAGTAGGCTCTCGGTAGACCAGGTTTCAATGACTCGGTCATGACTCGGTTTTTGTAAAAAATACATTAAATATTAATTTTTTTGTACAAAAACATAAATTTAAAGATTTTTATTCATGTTTCCAAACACAAAGCATTACAATATAGACAAAAGAAAACATATGATAAAAGTAGGCTCATGAATATATCCATTATATCAAAATTGCACCCAGTGCACTATCCAAGGACCAATACATGATCAAAACAAAAAACATAACTAAGGAGGCTCTAAATGGCCTCTACAACAAAACATGAATAGTCACTAGTAACTAGTAACTACTGTTAGTCATCTGAATCTGACAAGCCAATGTCCTCTTCCTCAAACTCTGAACCATGGGGTGAAGACGCTCGCTCCGCCTCCTCCTTTGAATCAACATCCTCGACTGGAACTATACCCTTGCCCTTACCACCTTGAGAATCAGATAGGCGAGATATGCGTCTCCGTCGTGGCTGACTTACTCTAATTGAGCCCTTGGGTCTGCCATAAATAACTCACCATGAGACATGACAAGACCCTCTTCCTAGGCACCTTAAACCAACATGGAAAAGAACATACCAAAGCACTCTTAATCTACCAGATATGGAAACATGCCAAAGATCTCTCTAATATAGGCTCTCAGGTTAGGTTCACAATAAGCAGAATTAACCAGAATTAAGTTTTAACCACATAGCAAGGCACACTTGTTTTGATGACACCAGCTAAAAAAAGGTTTCAAACAAAGCACCCAAGCTGATGTGAAAAGCATAGCACAAGGATCTCAGACAAGGGTTCAAAAGAGAGCAATGTAGAGGTTGTCAATCTAGCACAAAAACATCAATCAAACAACCCAAGGAAAGAAGCCCTAACAGCAGTTGATACCAATTACACAAATCTGCTATTCAACACCTGCAAACTCGATATTTTACCAACTAAGAACATGCTTCAAACTCCAACAAATCTGCATCAAGAACCTCTGTTATGATACCAGGAAAAGCTTGATCAGTTCTGATTTGAAACATAAGATACTTGCTGATAAAGCAACCAACAAATCATCATTAGAAATGCCCAAAACAGACGTCTCTTTGTTTGCAAATCAAACCAACTCGTGAAAGTTATTCTGCTGATTGTAAAACAGCTTCCTCCTGACCTCTAACATCATGTTAAGTGAAGCTTGCAGCTGCACCAAACTTAGGCATTGGCCAGGCTTATTTTCTGTCTCAAGGTTTTTTAGCAGCCAGTTACATTATATGCTAATATTGCTAAGTATGAACTTGTAAATAAGGGAGCACAATGTTTGATTGGATTATGTACTGTGTTTATATTAATGAAACTGTCACAAATGCTCAAACAAATTGCACAAGATAGATGTGAGCTCAATAGAGGGGGTGGGTTAGTTATATAGCATTGGGAGGGCTTAGAGAAGCATAAAAAACCCTAACAACGAATTAAATTTCGTTTTAAAGTCCGCAAATCCGCAAAAATTGGGTCCACCGGCCGGCTGTAATGACCAGGCCTGGTTGAATCGGGCTCGGCCTGGTCGGCCGGTTTATTACCGAGCCGGCCGAGTCATTACAAAAACCGGCCGGCTCGGTAATAAACCGGCCAGCCTGGCTGGTTATGTAACTGGTCGGACCGGCCGCCCAACCGGCTCGGTCGACCAGGCCTGGTCGGTTTCGACCAGGCCGTTTTTTAAAACAGAGGTGTAATGAGGGGTACTACGCAAGGGTCCCTGCCCTCAGATGCTCCGGTGGGCCTTAAGATCCCACCTTAACACCCTGGGATGCCGCCCTCACTAACAGTCTGGGCTTTTGGTGTAGTGGTTGGGCCTTAGTGGTATCAAAGTCGAGGTCGAGATTCGTGGAGCGTGGTGGGTTGTAGTGTCCCGTGTGCGGGTAGGGCCCGCAGCCATGTGTCTGAGGTCTGCGTAATGAGGGATACTGCGCAAGGGTCCCCGCCCTCAGATGCTTCGGTGGGCCTTAAGACCCCACCCTTAACACCCTGGGATGCCGACCTCACTAACAGTCCGGGCTTTTGGTGTAGTGGTTGGGCCTTAGTGGTATCGGAGCCGAGGTCTCGAGGTCGAGACTCGCGGAGCGTGGTGGGCTGTAATGTCCTGTGTGCGGGTAGGGCTCGCAGCCACGTGTCTGAGGTCTGCGTAATGAGGGGTACTGTGCAAGGGTCCCCGCCCTCAGATGCTCCAGTGGGCCTTAAGACCCCACCCTTAACACCCTGGGATAACACCCTCACTAACAGTCTGAGCTTTTGGTGTAGTGGTTGGGCCTTAGTGGTATCAGAGCCGAGGTCTCGAGGTCGAGATTCGCGGAGCGTGGTGGGCTGTAATGTCCCGTGTGTAGGTAGGGCCCGCAGCCACGTGTCCGAGGTCTGCGTAATGAGGGGTACTGTGCAAGGGTCCTTGCCCTCAGATGCTCCAGTGGGCCTTAAGACCCCACCCTTAACACCTTGGGATGCCGCCCTCACTGACAGTTTGGGCTTTTGGTGTAGTGGTTGGGCCTTAATGGTATCAGAGCCGAGGTCTCGAGGTCGGGACTCGCTGAGCGTGGTGCGCTGTAATGTCCTGTGTGTGGGTAGGGCCTGCAGCCACGTGTCCGAGGTCTGTGTAATGAGGGGTACTGCGTAAGGGTCCCCGCCCTCAGATGCTCCGGTGGGCCTTAAGACCCCACCCTTAACACCCTGGGATGCCGCCCTCACTAATAGTCCGGGCTTTTGGTGTAGTGGTTGGGCTATTACACCAAAAGCCCGGACTGTCAGTGAGGGCGACATCCCAGGGTGTTAAGGGTGGGGTCTTAAGGCCCACCCACCGTAGCCCAACCACTACACAAAAAGCCCGGACTGTTAGTGAGGGCGGCATCCCAGGGTGTTAAGGGTGGGGTCTTAAGGCCCACTGGAGCATCTGAGGGCGGGGACCCTTGTGCAGTACCCCTCATTACGTAGACCTCGGACACGTGGCTGCGGGCCCTACCCACACACGGGACATTACACACATGGACGAAAGTGGGCTTCCGATCAAAAGATACTTTATTCATTTTGCAATTAGGTGCTTATGCTTGTTTGTATTTGGGATTTTGATATGGATTATGGGGTGACTTGGAAGAAAGAGGGATTTTGACTATGATCTTGTTCCCTCATTTTAAATTTGGGGGTTAATATTTGATCCTAGTCTAGTGGGACCTCCTTTAATGGCCCAATGGGTATAGGAAGGGCACTAATCGGGAAGCCTTGATTGAGATAACGTGTTGCATCTGTCTCTATTCCATATTTACCACTTACCATCTTACATTACAAGCCCATATTCCACCTCCATTCTTCAAGTTCAATTGACCATTGGTTATTTGGGATTTGGCACCCATACATCCACATACTTGGGTAGGGCTCAAAACTTTTTCGTAGGAGGTTGATGCAGCTAAAAGAAAAAGGAAAGAGCACATCATAGCCACAAAATAAAATAAAAGAATATCAAAATGTAAAAGATGGTTTTTAAAATTGGAAACTAGGGCCGAATTCCACCTTGGGATAACTCATTTGATGGAGATGATGATTGCATTAAATTCCTCTTTTCGAGGGGACCAAAATTAATATAAAGATCATCTCATTTGGACAAGCAGAAGTGTGATTATGAATTTATGCCCACATACGTGCAAATTGTTCAGGTCGGCCACATCAACATGTAGGCTCAAGAAGCCCAATGGACGTGTCTCTTCACCCTCAACGAATTGTATAAATACAAGTGACCTCTCACCTCATTTGGCATCTTCATCACTCACACATTCTCTCTCTCCTTCTCTCATTGGTTCATACAACATTGGGCATTCTCTCTCTCCCACGTGTGGCACGAGGACAAAATTTCAAGACGGAATTGCAGGGTCGAAAATCTCAGAAAATTCTGCAGTTTGACCATTGTTGACCAGCATTGACTTTGACTTTTCGGGCATCATTTGACTTCGATTTTCTAGGGATATTTCTGTCTCAGCAAACTGCATTTCTGGGCACAAAAACCGAGGCAAAAGGACGACTTTGACCTGCGTTGATTGCAAATTCTGTGACTGTTTTGGGCTAACTTTGACTGCTACTTGAGGCCGAGTTTGACTACCTTTGACCGAGCTTCAAAGGAGGAGTTTTGATTGCCGCGTTGACTATCTTTGACTTCTAGTTAGGGCTGAAATTTGGCTACAGAATTGACAGGGCTGTTTTGACTTTGAATTGGGCAAGTCAATTTGACTTTTGTACTCTCTCTGTTGAACATTTTGATATACCAATGAGAATAATTGATCAAGGGGTTTTCCCCACATTGGAGTTTTTCCCTGGCATCCGCCAAATCTGGTGTCCTCTTGTCTTGGCTTGTCTTCTGCATTTTGTCTCATGTTCTATTTACTTTTATTGTCAATGTAATTAATGGTTAATGTTATTGCTACTGGAAATCTAAATTGGAAATTATCATTGGGCTGCTAAAGGAATTGGAAATTATCATTGGGCTGCTAAAGGAACGTTGTAGTAATTATGCTAAGCATAGAACATACCATTGTTAACTAAAATTAACATGGTATCAAAGCCCAATTGAAGACAATGCCCGAAAAGAAATCACTAAGAAAGAGTTGTTGGACAAGAATATTGGTCTAGCTTCAATGACGACTACATCATACTTCAAATAAGAGGATAAGCTCAAGGACAAATTTGATTGTCAAGCATGGAAGATGACTTTGGACTTGACTTTAGAAGAGAATGATGCTATGGACTATGTGTAGGGAAAAGTGGTGGAGCCTCCTTCAAATGCACTTGCTGCTGCAAAGAAAAAGTACGAGAAAGGTGAGGTCAAGCTAAAAGAATTATCATTGATTCGATTCAAAAGCGCATTTGGTTGCCTATATTTCTGATTTGGGAACATCTAAGGAGATGTATGATAAGCTAATTGGGATGTTAAAAGTAAACAATGCAAATCAAATTCTCTTTCTCAAGAACAAGTTGAAGGACATCAAGATGGATAGAGGAGAGTCTATCCAACTTCATCATGATTACAAAAATCAAGAATGATCTTCTATCTATTGGAGAAGTTGCTGCTGACAGGGAACTCACTGTCATTGCTCTTGGAGGTCCCACAAGAGCATGGGATGCGTTTAGCACCATATTCTTAACAATGACGAGATTCCTAGTTTCGATGAATTATTGGCTAGATGCACTCAAGAAGAGACGAGGATGGAGAGATACAAGCCTTCAAATGGAAATGAACTTACTGCTTTCTCTGCTCATGCACAGAGAAAGAATAATGCTTGTCCAAAGAGACAAGGTCAAGGATTCAAGTAGGGATTCAAAGAAGGAAGAAAAGGAAGGTGCTACAATTGCAACAGGTTTGGCCACTATGCTAGAGAGTGTCCTCACAAGAAGGATAATTCGCAGGATGATGACAACAACAACAACAATCACAACAATTTCAAAGGCAATGGAAATCAAAGGAACAACATATTCAACAATAAAGGAAAGAGGAATGCTCTTGTTGCTCGATATGGTAATGGTCGACCTCCCAAAAGGACGGGAAATTTTAGGTATGAGGAGACTAATGTTGTAGAAAAACATAAAGAATTTTATCTTATTTCCACCCTCACTATTGCCTCTCATCCAGATACTTTGGATCATTGGTTCATTGATATTGGAGCCTCTAGGCAC
This sequence comes from Pinus albicaulis, assembly GCA_034641835.2. Taxonomy (NCBI): domain Eukaryota; kingdom Viridiplantae; phylum Streptophyta; class Pinopsida; order Pinales; family Pinaceae; genus Pinus; species Pinus albicaulis. Next base: position 480,332,031 of record CM076578.1, read on the forward strand.
TTCACCGAGTACGAGGAGGCCCTCTCAAATTTGATTGAAAAGAAGACGAATTTGGAGATCATACTTGGAGACAATGCCATCTACCTCGTGAAAGGGATAAGGACTGTCACTCTTCACTTAAATCATGTTCAAACCCTTCATCTACAAGAAGTATTGTATGTATCCGATTTGAAGAAGAACATGGTGTCTATTTCTGCGATGGAAGATAAAGGCTTCAAGGTAGCATTCATTGATGGAAAAGGAACCCTAAAGATGCATTTACACTTGGATTTAGTGTTGAAGATCTCTATCAAGTTGGAGGAAGTCCTTTGGGAGCTTTGACTTGTGATACTTCTCTTCAATCTAAATTATGGCACCGAAGATTTGCTCACCTTCATTACAAAGCCTTACTTGCGGTAAGGAAGATGGTCACAGGTATGCCTGAGTTCAACATAGATCATGAAGGTGTTTGTCAGGGTTGTGCAACTGCAAAACTTACAAGCAGACTATTTGTGAAAAATTCCAAGACTGGAATCCTATTGCAGCAATTGGAAATTATTCTCCTAATTGTAAATTTAATTTAACAATTTATTTGCTGTGTTCTATGGAAAATACTAAATAAATCACACTGCAATCTACACAAATAAAATTGCGAAAGAATAAATGCTGGAAGAAATGCTATAGCACACACATAAAATTAACAATTATTTTTGGACAAAAGTCCTCAGAAAAACCCAATGCGGGAAAACTAGTGCTGCAGCCGAGTGTTTTATTATTATGCAACACTGAGAAATTTCGAGTACAACTGGATGCCGAAATACTAACAATCCTACAGAGAAAAAATACTGGAAAAAATCTAGTGAAGAAGTTTCCTCACTCCACAGGCAATCTCCTAGCATGATTTGCCTTCAGAAATACGACCTTCTGACCCTCAGCCTCAGCGTCTGCACTGCTTTGTGTAGCATGCTGGACGTCTAGTCTCAGACTGGTCTCTGATGAAGTCGTTCTACTGCATTGTTTTTCTAAAGTTGGGTTTTTTCGGGGACATTAGTCCAAAAATAACGATGTCATTTTTAGGTGTGTGTGTGTGTGTAAGAATTTTCTCATTTTCTAGTGCTATTTTATTTCCGTAGTTTTATTTGTGAAGGTTGCAGTGTGATTAATTTGATATTTTCCGTAGCAAATAAATTGTTAAATTAATTAAAAATTAGAAGAATTAATTCTAGTTGCTGCAATAGGATTTCAGTTTTAGAAATTTTCACATGGTATTAGAGTGTGAGTGATCAGCTGGGAAGCTCAGAAGCAAAGAGGAAAATTTCACTATTCAGAGGGCGCAACAGGCTGAAATTTTCTAGTTCTGCGTAGTGCCTAGCCAAGCGGTACGAATTGCTTGGAAGAATTTGATTTTCAGTTGTAGGAGGCAGAAAAAGTTTGAATCCATAATAGTGATTCCAGCAGGCAGAGGGAGCAGCAACAACTCAGTTTTTTGCTGAGTAGATTCCTTGGTTGGACGCAGAGGGTTTTACAACAAAACCAACTTTGGGTGGAAGAGAAAAGCACACATAATAGAGGGAAAATTTCTCTCAGGGAACTTCGAGTCTCAGAAGTTCGATTTTTTTCTACACAGATTGGTAGTAGTAGCTAACAAATCCACGCATTCCAAAAGGGAGTGCGAGTAGTAGAGCAACAACCAAGCAGAAGGAAAGAGGTGGTTTTCGACAATTTTCAAGATGGCCACATCTGGGCTTAGAGATCAGGATAGGTTGGATTGTTCCTCCAACTATGTTATCTAAAAGGCCAAGATGACCTTCCTGTTGGATGAATATGGCCTGAAACTCTACATAGATAGTGTTGTGGTAGTTCCCCAGGATGCGCATTAGCTAAAAGAATACAAGAAGGAAATGGCGAAGGCGAAGCGGTTGATCCTGGATGGAGTCCGAGACCATATAGTCTCACATATAACGACCAAGGTAACAACCAAAGAGATGTGGGATGCTCTGGGATTGAACAATGTCTCTGAGCAGCGGCAAGTTTTTTACCAAAGTATTTTGGGTAGAGACAAGCTCCCAGAATGGGACAAGATGTGGTCTGACTTGCAGCAGGAGGAGTTGAGACGAGCTCTGCTAAAGAGCTCCATTAGTAGCAGTAATAGTAGCGGATCAATGGGAGTGAAGGAGGAGGAGAATGTGGCCCTCACATCAAAGGGTCTCACTCAGGGGTAGGGGGAGTAGATAAAGAAGAAGAAGGACCTATCTATAAGGTCAAGTGCTTCAGGTGTGGCAAGTTTGGCAACTATAGTACCCAGTGTCCTCTCAGAAAGGACATGCAGGAGAAGCAAGACTAGGCAACAACACATGCTGAGATAGATATGTTGTCCTCTAGGTTGGAGGAAGACTTCGCGATGTTAGTTGATATACTGACAGTAGTGAGGTGGGGTGACTTGGTTATGTAGCCCCAAAGAGCTACAAACTTGGGCAGGGTCCATGGAGGAGTCCACCTCATGGATCATTACCTGGCTACGGGGACCCACAATATTCAGTAGCAAGATGGATCAGTGTCAGAGATGTAGTTAGATTCTAGAGTGACAGTTGCAGACTAGTAGCAGTCAGGTGCCGAGGAGCGCAGTGCAGAGTTGGCATTAGTGCAGAGTCAACAACAACGCAGATTCTTCAGTGACAGTGGCAGTCAGAGACTCAGCAGATAGATGCATCATACAAAACACAATTAATTTAGTATTTTGGATGCTTTTCAATTGCAGTAGTTGTAGTTGCAACAACAACAGATGAGAGGGAGTTGCAGTGCAGGTGCAGAGTTGGCAGTAGTACATCAGTGTTGGCAGCAACATGGATGCAGCATCATAGTTGTGCAGTGGTTGGTGGGAAGTATGGGAAGACATCAACATCATGACAGGAGATGATATAGAGACAGAGTGTTGCGGTAGGGTGTATAGCACTAAAACATAGTCCTCGCTAAGAGGGAGTATTAATTTTTGTAGCATCGGATGTGTTCTAGCCACGAAATTTGGTGGAGAGGCTAGAATACATGAAATATCCAAAACCTAGAAATAATTTCTGGAAATTTCACCTAGAGATGACTTAATTAGATTATTAGCCGTATTTTTAAATATTTCCTAAGTCTAAACTTAGGGAATATGGTTAATTAATTGGAATTAATTAAGTCAAGGTGAGAATTCTGTAGATATTCATACATATCGACTTCAAGATGATCCTAGCCCTTGATTAAGATTTAATCTTGGCTGTTGGAGTCCCAACAAAGGATTATAAGAGGAAGTCGATGGGCACTTGGAGAAGACACACCAGAAGTTCGATTTCCTTGGTAGATCGATTCCCAGAGAGTAGCAACAGTTGCTAGAGAGCCAGAGATCGAAGCAGAAACAGTGAGGGGCAAAGATAGTGATCTAGAGGAAGTTTTCCAGATCTAGAGAGGCTGCAGCAAGAGGCCTACTTATTCCCTGTGGGGCAGTGTAGAGTAATGTGTAGTTTCTTCAAAAGAGCAACTCGATTTAGTTGGAGGAAAATTCGTTTTCAGTTCTAGAGGCCGGGCAGAGGGTCTAGAGTGTTGGAGAAGTGATTTCCTCAGAAGAGACAGGTAGAATGGCTTCATCAGAGGCAGTTTCGGGCTAGACGTCATAGGGCCAACGCAAGCACTACGCAGAGGCCAGCATAAAGGTTCCAAGAGGACGAGTTTCTGAAGGAAAGTTGTGCCGAGGTTGCTTGTGGAAGAAGGGTAATTCCCTTAGATATTTTTGGCCAGATTTTCTTGCTGTTTGGATTGCGAGTTGGGCATCCATAGATTGTACTTAGAATCCACTGTTGCATAATAATAAAAACTCTTAGCTGCTGCACTGATTTTCCCAAGTTGTGTTTTATCGGGGACATTACTCCAAAAATAACGGTGTCATTTTTATGTGTGTGTGCTAGAATTTTCTTAGTTTCCAGCGCTATTTTATTTCCACAGTTTTATTTGTGAAGGTTGCAGTGTGATTAATTTGATATTTGTCGTAGTAAATAAATTGTTAAATTAATTAATAATTAGAAGAATTAATTCCAGTTGCTGTAATAGGATTTCAGTTTTGGAGATTTTCACAAGGAAAGGATAAACCACATCCTATGCGCATTTAAACCACCGAGAGTAGGGAAAGGATGAACCATGTCCTACATACATGCCAACCAATAATCGTAGGAGGGATCCTACATGTGGGGAAAAGATGAACCACATCCCACTGACATATCAACCATCGATTGTAGGGAATGAGCATCCTACATGTGGGGAAAGGATCAACCACGTCCCATCGACATGTCCATATGTGGCAACTGATAGATGCCTATATGCATCTCTTACTGGGGTGTCTGCAGGAGAAGGTGAACCACTCATCCTGCTCATATGCCGTACGAAAAGGTGAACCACTCATCCTGCTCATATGCCGTAGGAGAAGGTGAACCACTCATCCTATGTATATCTCATCAATTGTAAGGAAAGGTGAACACTCACCCCACACACATGATAACCATCATAGGGGAAGGTGAACTACTCACCCTGTGGTCGCACATAGCATTAAGAAGTACCTTAGGCCCCCAGGAGCTCCCAGAGCTCAATGTTCAATTGAGACCCTCCTAGTAGGGTATATCCATGACTCCCAACCTCTTTTTCAAGAAAGATAACCTTGACCTTACCAAGAGGCTATGATAAGAAGACATAAATTTGCTCATGTAGAAATTTATATTCCCACCCTGGTTTTTAGTCTCTCCTTATTTCACCCATAAAGTTAAATGCCCATTCCCATAGCCATACATTCAACAAGTTGGAAAAATAAATATTTTCTGAAAACACAAATTCTGGAAATTTCATAGAAAATGCAGAAATAAAAACTTAGAAAAATAAACCAGCCACACAGAAAATAAACACGTTGATTTTTGGTCAACTTGACCCTGGAAAAACCCCCTACAACTCTTGGGGAAAACCAGTTCGAAAGCTCTTCTTATTTCTGATAAATAGCTTTTACAGTGAGACAAAAATTACACAGCAAAAATTACAGCAACCTCATAAATGTACTTATCTCGAAAACCGTGCACAAACTTCGCCTTGATTTTCGTGCCAAATACAATAAAAAAATATCAACAAAAAGTACAGCCTTAAACGCTGTACGGACAACACCAAAAACAATGTCGGAACAGTTGTACAGCCTCCCTCGAAATCTGTGCAAATGCTGACTCGATTTTCGTGTTGTACGGCTGCTGTATGGACCTCATTTTGCATGCTGTTTGCTGTTGTACGGATTCCAGAAAACCAAACTTCTCTTTCTGCTGTACGAACCTCGATTTTTGTACCTCCTTGCTGTTGTATGGACCTCGAAAAACGTGTTGCAATAAATGCTGATTTTCCTCCCTCGAAATTCATGCCCACTTGCCTTGAACTTCGTGCTCTGTCCTTGCTGTACTAATTTGCTGAATATAAGTGCTGCTACCCTCCTTCTCACTGCTTAGAAATTCTCCCTTGCTTTCTCTCCTCTCTCAATCTACTCATGAAAGAATTAATGATATTTTCTCTCCTCTTCCTCCTCTAACCTAACTCTAAGTGATTTTTGGGGAATCCCTAAATCCAATGGCTGAGATAGCTTTAGATTTAGGGTTGAGAATAAATGCTCATTTAAATCTCACTTTCTATTTTTTAATTCATCCCACTTTAATAAAGACCCATTTAGTCATTTATTTCCAAAGTCACTTTTCACTTTCTAATTTCACATTGACTTTATTAAAGTCACTTTAAAATTAGACTTAGTAACTTTATTACTTTAAGTCACTTTTAAATTAGATTTGATTTTATAACTTTATAAAGTCACTGTAGGAGAAAAATTAAATTCTTTTGGACACTTTTCCCTAAGCCAAAGATCAAAGCCTTAGGGAACCACTTGTCCTCCGGTAACCAAATTTCAACACTCCCTCTTACCGAGGAAGGTGTTCTTCACCACACCCATCTTGCCTCTGAAGTAGACATGCTTGCCCCGTGGTAAGGCTTTGGTAAGAATATCTGCAACCTGCTTATCAGTGGGAATTTACTCAGGCTTCACGGCTTCCTTCTGAACATAGTCTCTGATGAAATGATATTTGTTCCCGATATGCTTTGACCTGTCATGAAATATTGGATTCTCCATGAGTTTAATGCAACTCTGATTATCATAGTAAATCACTGAAGGTCTCAACGACTAACCAAATAAGCCAAACAACATCTTGTGAAGCCATATGGCCTCACAACTAGCTAGACTGGCTGTCATGTACTCTGCATTCGCTGAACTCAATGCTATTGACTACTGCTTTCGGTTGAACCATGACACCACTGCCGAACCCAACCTAAAACAACACCTTGAAGTGCTCTTCCTATCAGAAACACAACCTGCCTAATCAGAATCAATGTAACCTGTCAATCTCACTCCATCTCCCTGCCTATAATCCAGACCATACTCCACTGTCCCTTGCAAGCATCGCAAAATGTGTTTTGCAGCAACCCAGTGCACCCTCCTTTGCTCACACATGAACTAGCTCATCATGTTGACTGCACAACATATATTTGGTCTAGTGTTGACCAAATACATCAAGGAACCAATCAGCTGTCTATACAATGTGGGATCCACCAACTCGGAATCTGAAGCGTTAAGATTTTCCAGTTGGTGATCATAGGTGTCGACATGGGTCTACAATCCTCCATGTGGAATTTGCTAAGGATGTCCACAATATACTTCCCTTGTCCCAGGAAGAAATGCCCCTCCTCCTGCCACACCTCCAAACCCAAAAAGTAATGCATCAAGCCAATGTCCTTCATCTCAAACTCCGACGCAAGATCTCTCTTCCATCCGTAAGCGCTCTATGAGTCTCTCTGCACCCGTAATGACGAAGTCATCCACATACAACACTAGAATGAGAGGCTCCTCACCTATCACAATAAAGTATAGGTTTGGATCTGCATCACTCTTTGTGAAACCCATCTCCTGCAAGTACGTATCAATCCTGGAGTACCAAGCTCTAGGAGCTTGCTTCAGGCCATAAAGGGCCTTCTTCAATCTGCACACATGGGACTCCTTCCCATGCACCTCAAAGCCCTATGGCTACTCAATGTACACCTCCTCTTGTATGAAGCCATTGAGAAATGCGGTCTTCACATCCATCTGGTGGATCTTTCAACCCATCTCTGCTTCTATCGATATGATGGAGCAAATCAAAGTATATTGAGCCACGGGAGCGAAGGTCTCCTCATAATCTACTCCCTCTACCTGGGAGAACCCTCTAGCCACAAAGCTTGCCTTGAATTTCTCATTGCTGCCATCTGCAGCATGCTTTACCTTCTAAAGCCATCTGGAAGTAACCACGGATTTGCCCTCAGGCCTCGACACCACCTCCCAAACATCATTCTTCATGATAGAAGAATAATCCTCTTGCATGGCCTCTCTCCAGACCTGTTGGCTAGCTGCCTCCTCATAGCTAGAAGGCTCAGAGTCAACGATGTTGGCAACCATTGCCATATAGCTACAGAACCTCTCAGGTGGTCTGCTCTCTCTGACCGACCTCTTCGGCCCAACAACAGATGTGGCCTCTCTCAAGGTATCCTGAAGCCACTTGGGCTTCCTCTTCCCTGAGCACACTTCTCCCACTAGAGAATGAAACTCCTGCTTCTCATTAGGAGCCTAAACTCCTGAATGTCTGTCTGCTGTCCTCCTGCCTGAACCTGAACCTATAGATGTTGAAGTATCGTGTGAACTGTCCATTAGTGGACTCCCTAGTGAACTTCTCTGCGGACTGCTCTACATGCTGCCCGAAGCAGCACCCCTCTGACTCTACGAGCCATTGCTCACTGATGGACCTGACACCGTAATCGATGTACCTCCTGATCCTCCTGATCCCTACCCACTGGATCCCTGTGCCTGACTCAGCTGCTCCTGAGGGTCTGGCTGATCCAGATACTCTAACTCCCGTGACCTTCTGAAAGCCCTGTCCTCCTCGAACTTCACATCCCACCTGACAAAAACTCTCCTCTGTGTGGGAATATAAATTCGAAAGGCTTTTGAGGTCTCATTGTAGCCCACAAAGATACCCTTCTCTGCGGTGGGCTCTAGCTTGGTCCTCTTCTCCTTAGGTACATAGGAGTATGCAATACACCCAAGGATACGAAAATGACCAATATCAGGCTTCTTCCCAGAAAAAGCCTCCTCCGGAGTCACATGCCCCAAGGCATGATGCAGACTCCTGTTCTGCAAATATACAGCAGTATTGCAGACCTCTGCCCACAAAAGCAATGGTAACCCCTGATCATGTAAGATGGCTTTCGTAGCTCCAACGATGGATATGTTCTTCCTCTCCGCAACCCCGTTTTGCTGCGGGTTGTAAGGAACTGTGAACTCCCTCCTAATGCCTGCCTCCGCACAATACTCAACAAACTCACCAAGGGTGTACTCCCCTCCATTGTCTGACTTCAGGGACTTGATCTTCCGACCTATCTGAGTCTCCGCAAGAGCTCTGAACACCTGAAACCGCTTGAAGACCTTACTCTTGGTCTTCAAGAAATAAATCCAGGTCCTCCTGGAGTGATCATTAATGAATAAAACATAATACTCATATCCACTCAAGGAAACATGAGACATCCGACCGCTCACATCAGTATGAATCAAATCAAGTATCCCAGTCGATCTGCTGTCACTGCTGGGACAAGGGGATTTGGCAAACTTGCCCATCGCACATCCTCTGCATGTATCAATGTGATCAGTACTGAAATCTGGCACACCTGTAGTGATCTCCCGCAATGTCCTCAAGGCTCCATCATACATGTGCCCTATCTTGCAGTGCCAAATCTCGCACAGCTCTGAACTACTAGCTCTGCTGTCAGTACTACTGCTCAATGCCAAAAGGGGCTGAAATGCAAACTTTTACACCTTTGCATGGCGTACACCAATCACTCTAGCTGAATCAGCTGGAGCGCCCTGGGATATATAAGCACCTGTCCTCCACTGAACAATATCTCATATCCTCTGTCATCCAATGCTGAGACGGTTATGAGGTTCTTCCTCATCCTTGGCACAGATAGAACATCTGAGACCTTCAAGGGAGGTTTGGGTTCCCTATCAAATGTCAATATCCCCACACTGACTGCTCTAACAACGCTTTCATCTTTGAGTACTACCTCTATATCAGTGCCACTCTCTGAAAGCTCTGAGAAGTACTCACGGACTCCTGTCATATGACGTGAAGCCCCACTGTCAACATACCAGATACCTAAAGATGCTCTTCTAGTGGACGGAAATGCACACTCCCTCTCAACCTCCATGGCAGGTGATCCTGCACTAGTGGACCCACAAGCAATGAACCCAAACTCTCGGTCAAAGCTATCCGAAATGTCCTCTATCTCTGCTGATGCTGCCATGGTCTTGTTCTTCCCCTTCTTTTTCTTCTTCGGACACACAATTGCATAGTGTCCCATCCTCTAACAATTCCAACACTTCACCTTGGAATAGTCCTTTTGCGTGTTCACTTGATTACCTTTACCTTTGCCTTTGCCCCCACCACTACTTGTGGAAGCTTGCTTCTTTTCCGTTCCTTTCTTGCCTCTTGCTAATAGTGCTACATCCTCATCCTGCTCAACTGGTTTGGCTGCCCCAAGCTGGCTCTTTCTGATTTCGTTCTATATGCAATCATCCGAGAACCTCTCCCAAGTGGGAAGGGTCTCACGTGTACAAATCCCATCAGCAAATTTCAACCATGAACTAGGAAGGCCATTCACTGCAATCCGCACCAACTCAGTGGGTGGAATGACCTCTCCAACTGCTGCCAACGCATCTCTCACATTAGTAATCTTTGTGAGGTATGTAGTAACACTATTAGTCTTCGCCATCTTAATGGCCTTCAGCTTCTCCCTTATGACCATTTTTTTGTTCTCATTGGTACTCTGGTAGAGATTGGTTAAGGCTGTCGACATCTCATGAGAAAATCTCTTTCCTCTCACATGAGGAATGAAATGGTATTAATACTATCCAGAATCAGTCTCTTACCCTTGTTATTCTTCTTATTAAAGTCTGCCAACTAAACAACATCAGTAGGCACATTAACAGGGTGCTGTTGGGTATGCACCATTATACCCTGACTTTTGCCTCCTTAAAGATGCTTTGCATTCTTTCCTTCCATACACTATAGTTACTATGTCCATCCAACCTATCCTCCACCCTCAAGCCCAAAGACATTCTTGTTGTCCTAGTAAACTGAAAATAACACTGCTGTAGTAAAGGTACTGTTTTCTGTGTGAAAAATCAGCTTGCTGTAATTTTTCTTCTTGCTGTCTCAAATTGCACTTTTCAGCAAAATAGCTTTGATACCATGTAGAAATTTTTATTCCCACCCCGGTTTTCAGTTTCTCCTTATTTCACCCATAAAGTTAAATGCCCATACCCATAGCCATACATTCAACAAGTTGGAAAAATAAATATTTTCTGAAAACACAAATTCTGGAAATTTCACAGTGCTGAAAATGCAGAAATAAAAACTCAGAAAAATAAATCAGCCACACACAAAAAATAGACACGTTGATTTTTGGTCAACTTGACCCTAGAAAAACCCCCGACAACTCTTGGGGAAAACCAGTTCGAAAGCTCTTCTTATTTCTGATAAATAGCTTTTACAGTGAGACAGAAATTACATAGCAAAAATTACAACAACCTCATAAATGTACTTATCTCGAAAACCGTGCACAAACTTCGCCTCGATTTTTGTGCCAAATACAAATAGAAAATATCAGCAGAAAGTACAACCTTAAATGTTGTATAGACAACATCGAAAACAGTGTCAGAACAACTGTACGACCTCTCTCGAAATATGTGCAAATGCTGCCTCGATTTCCGTGCTATACAAACCTCGTTTTGCATGCTATTTGCTGCTGTATGGATTCTAGAAAACAAGCCTTCTCTTTCTGCTGTACGGACTTCGATTTCCATACCTCCTTGCTGCTGTATGAACCTCGAAAAATGTGCTGCAATAAATGTTGATTTTTCTCCCTCGAAATTTGTGTCCACTTGCCTTGAACTTCGTGCTCTGTCCTTGCTGTACGGATTTGCTGAATATAAGTGCTGCTGCCCTCCTTCTCACTGCTTAAAAATTCTCCCTTGCTTTCTCTCCTCCTCTCTCAATCTGCTCATGAAAGAATTAATGATCTTTTCTCTCCTTTTCCTCCTTTAACCTAATCCTAAGTGACTTTAGGGGAACCCCTAAATCCAATGGCTGAGATAGCTTTAGATCTAGGGCTGAGATTAAATGGTCATTTAAATCTCACTTTCTATTTTTTAATTCACCCCACTTTAATAAAGACCCACTTAGTCATTTATTTCCAAAGTCACTTTTCACTTTCTAGTTTCACATTGACTTTATTAAAGTCACTTTAAAATCAGACTTAGTAACTTTATCACTTTAAGTCACTTTTAAATTAGATTTGACTTTATAACTTTATAAAGTCACTTTAGGAGAAAAAATAAATTCTTTTGGACACTTTTCCCTAGGCCAAAGATCAAAGCCTTAGGGAACCACCTGTCCTCCGGTAACCAAATTTCAACAGCTCATCTAACCAACAATGGTGGATCTTGGTAGATTTCCAATGTACCACATCTACCTGATGTCAATATGATTGGAGAGGTTGTGGAACACGAGATTCTTTGAAAGATGGATCCTACTCTCCAATATACAGTGGTGGATTTCAACATGTGCTCGAATGATTCACTAAAGTGCTTTCTCAAATGGCTTCATAATAAGGCATGGTAGCTGCTTTATACATTGTGCTTCAATGGTGCTCCTAGAGAAATAAACTTTAGTCTTTGTTTTATTCATGAAATAAAGGTCATCCTCAAGATATATATATATATATATATATATATATATATATATATATATATATATTCTCTTTCCATTTATCATACTGCCAAACCAACAATTCTCTTTATATCAAGGTATACTCCAGTGTCCCCATAAGTTTTCTATATTTGGATCAACAACTGCTTCATCTTAGCAGACTTTTAAGCTTGGGGAACAAAGCTAGGACTTTCATCTTAAAAGTCAACTCCCTCTTAGCAGAATCAAAACATTACATCTCCCTCATAATCCTTGCTTTAGGTGATAATCAAGCCTTCAATTATCAACTTCCCATACTAGGCAACTCCAACAGAAAACTTCTAGGAAGCTCCAGGTCAGAGAGGAAAATTCTAAAGAATCGTCATGGTCCTTTTTCAACCAGGGAGAAGAAATTTTTCCATAAGATTAACTCAAAACAACTGTAGTATCTTTCATTGCTAGATGAAAGCTATCAATGCAACAAATTTCCCAATCCATGATGAGGAGGGGTTCTTCGCATTCAAGCATCCATCATAAGATCTAGGCTTAATGCAACCAGGATGCCAAAATCAGGGTCTTCTACTTATAGTGCTCTATGGGTAGCAGGATGAGTGATTTCTCTTTGATAATTTCTTGTGATTACTTTTTACTTCTTTTAGCTATATTCTTCTTCAACATGAATATTATTGTGTTATTTTCATCAAACAATTACCAAAACATAAAGGACAATGAGACAAGCGGACACAAGATATAGGCGATCATCCAAGGCCAAAAACTCTCCAATCTGAGAGGAAAACCCACAAGAATTATTCTTCTTATAGAATCTTCAATGGACGAATTCCAAGACCTAGATCCTTGACCAAATGGCCACGTCACAAAACTTCTTTCAATTAGCATTTCTTCCATAATGTCAACGCTGGTAAAACTGAGTGCACCACATCAGACTTCAGCTCTTCTTCGATTTTTTGAGAGTTGCCACAGGTCTGCTTTTTCGGTCTACTTGTGATTGTTTGAAATTCTTTACGTGTGGATTGAATATGACATGTTTACAAGGCTTCCCTTTTTTTTTTGTAACTTAGGCTAAACTATATTAAAAGCATAAAAGAACTTTACAGAGGCTATGGGCAGAGATGTCAAGCATTACTTAGCCAATCCCTGCCTTGGAAGTGTTCAAAGTAAACCAAGTTTGGGGCTGCCTCATAGGAGGAAACCAACCCCTTAAGAGAGTCAAACAGTCTTATTTTACAAAATATTCAGTAACACATGAAAACAAAATAGCTGAAGTATGTCCTGAGATAACAAAAATCAGAGATTAACCTTGCTACCGAACAATTATGGCGTTCCTTCATCTTCCTCTGTCGCGTTGTCCTCCTCCTCAATCAGGCATCCATATTCTCTTGCAATGGCTTCCTCCTCAGCGGTGGGCTCACGAGGAGGCTTTGGAGGGGCTGCGTGGACGATGGGAGCAACTGGATGCTCAGCATCGTAAACTCTGGTCCATACACCATCTGAGTCCATAACCCAAACGTCTGTCTCCTCTGCCGTAGGCTCATGCACTGGAAACGGTTCGGTTTTCCTAGGTATGGGCAGCTCAGATTGCGCAATTGTGGATTTCCTGCGGCCTCTTCTGCCCTTAGGCTTCTTCGGAGGTAGAACAATCTCCCCCTGAGTGTCGTCAGACGCTTGAGTAGCAGACATTTCATGGCTTCCTGAAGTGGAGCCTTCGTTGGATTCCAGATGCTGGTCATGGCCACGGTGAGAGTGGCCCAAGAACGCCCCTCTGTAGCTGCTCTTTATGGGCTTTTGACGTTGGCGCGGGGCCATGGAGAGGCTATCGAGCAGAGGATGGGGAACCGGTTGAGAGACAAGGCTGAGAGTAGGGGGCACACAATAGGGGACGTGCAATAGGGGGGCTCGCAGCAAGGGGCGCGCAGCAGGGGGAGCGATGGCAGTGTTAGCATGCGAGGCACGCTCGAGCATCAGCGTAATGGCGAATAGAGGAGCCGCGATGGCAGAGAGAGCTCTCGAGGCCGGTTGGAGAAACAATGAAGTGGCCGATTGAGGAGCCTCTGTGCCATTTGAAGGCACGAGGCACTGAATTCGAGCGCAGAGGCGAAGAGGGACATTCCAAGTGTGCCTGCATGTGATGCGTAGTATGGCAGGAGGCCAGCTATAGCAGAGCACCGACAAATATTATCAGCGATTTGAGATTCCGCATCAGGTTGGAGTTGGCATTGCAGGGCGACGTCAGTCTAAGCATGGGATGAGTTGTCCTCGCTCGATCTGGAGATTTCACCCGCATCCGAGGGAACAAGGCTTCCCTTCTTTGATGTGAATGCTCTTCCTTTTATAACAACTCGATTGTATCGATCCATGACACTTTACTTTCTCGGCTTCCTGAGATGACTGTAACTTTGACTTTCACTGCTACGTGAGGTAGCCCTAATTAGACTTGTACGAGTGAGATGAATAACCCAAAAGACAATCCTTCCAATCTTTGTTCATTTCCTTCTTGGCTTGGTTTACACGAACTTTTGTGCTATACAAAATGAACTGAATTGATGCCTCACAAATGAAGTCGAGCTTTCAATATATAGCCTTCATTTCACTACTTGTTGGCCGACTTGTCAATATACTTGAGTCGATTTGTCACAGTTTGGTAGGGCGACTTGATGCTTGAGTTTAGATGTGGTCTTGGAGGGTTCCTTTACTCCTTTTGACTCAAATAAAATTTCTTTTACAATATGTGACTTGCCCAAAGTGGGTCTCTCATACATGACAATGACTCTAATGACTTGATGACTCAATAACAAACCCTAAGAGCTCACAATAGGAGCTTGGCCTAAAAATCAATTTCCTTGAGCATGAAACCCATGCCTCAACAACAACAATAAATTTATTTTTCTCATTACATCAAATGCATAAAATCATGATTACATGTCATTATGAATTACATATTTCAACACTCCCTCTTAACTAGGGAGGTATTCATAATTCATACAAGGTACTTGACATTCTCAATCTGAAGAATTCTCATAATAAGAGTCAGATTGGTAACCCATCTGTATAGCATCATATCATCCAGCATTGTCACATAGCAAGGCCTTGACTAACAACTCTATCTCTCCACAAGATCATAGCACAATGCTCTCCAGGAGCATTCCCGACTCGTGTGTTCACAGGGTATGTCCTTCTAGAACTATTCTTATCTTGGATTCCCAGTCTTCAAAGAATATCAGTCCTCTACGACTACTCTTATCTTGGATGCCCTACCACATCCTCAAAGATTATCAGATGCCAGATGCTTACCCAATCCTCCATTCTTTCTTCCCAAGTGAAGACAAGAATGATGTGTTTATTTCTCCCTCTTAACTAGGGAGGATATACCCATTCCAATGAAGGAATGTACCCATTCCTATAAAAAGAATGTACTCAAGCTCCCTCTTAACTAGGGACTTGTCCAAGCTCTCTCTCAGCATAGGGACTTTCTTCCAAGTTTCTTCTTAATTAGAAACTTGCTTCCAAGCTCCCTCTTAGCTAAGGACCTCTTTCCAACATCTCCTTCATTGGTGGAGATCATGGGACCTTCAATTGCTTGTAGCGCTCCTCCATTCAATTTCATGAATTTGATTTTTATCATTATGGAGCCTTCATCTTTGGGACTTCTATGTAGGGCATCGGCCATCCATCACTTTCCTTCTCAAATCAGGGTAGTCATGTCTTTCTCCCTTTTATCAGAGAGTGATCCATTAGACCATATCTGGCTGTTCCTCATACAACTACCTTTTTTGCATCATGTATCCTTCAGGATCTTCCATCCCACCATATGAGTACCATTTGTAGATGAAATCCACACCTTTCTTTCGGTAGCCCTATATTAGCCCATTCAGATATTGTTCAAACATTAGAAATGAAATTCAAATAAAAAATTACCTTTTGTGATGGTCCTTCATTATGACATCTACTTGTTGCAACATCAACATCCTGCATTCATTTTGACACATCTCCAAGATATTCATTTGTCAAAGGCCTTCTTTCCTTTTAGACCTTTTCCAAGGTCTTCATATCTTTCCCATGGAGATATCATAGTCAATTCTTCTAGTCTTTGGATGTTGATTGCCTTCTCTATAGTTGCATCCTTTATGATCTCTTCTTTTCACATATTACTTACCAAGAACTACCAACCATAGTTCCTTCATTTTTTCAACTACCTTATATTCCATATGAGGACATATTATGTTGATTTCATTTAGTTAATATATGACCCATGCCTTTGCACATCCTTTTAATGAAAGAGATCCTTTTCCCTTGATCATGCTCATGCATTCTTGACATCTGCAACTATATAATGACATGACTTCACTTATTAATCATATGCATACATACCTCTTTTCTTCTTTGGTCATATAGACTTCCTTTAGCCGCTTCATGTGTTCAGAATTTGGGGTAGCATCGGATGTGCTCTAGATCCGAAACTTTGTGGAGGGGTTGGAACACATGAGATCTCCAAGATCCAGAAAGCGTTTGGAGAAATTCCATCTTGTATAAAAGTTATTCAAATAATTAATTTTTTTAATGGGGACCCTAAGTCTAACTTAGGGAAATTAAAAAATTAAATTGAATTAATAAAATGGCTCAACTATTTTGTCTATATCTGTTTTGAAATGTTCTAAGTGACCTGGATCAAACATTCTTTTAATTTTAGCCGTCGATTAGATATTAGATCAAGACCGTTGGTTTCCCAATGAGAAAAGCATAAAGGAAGGGCTTGGGGTCAGTTGGAGAAGACACACATAGCAGAAGCATTGAAGCCAAGTCGAATTTCTAGGGTGGGGTTTGCTGAGGAATTCGAAGTGAGTTTGCAATGCAGTGAGGGGCAGAGATCAACAAGGGATGATTTGATCCAAGGTCGAGAATACAACAGCAGAGAGGCAACATTTTACCAGGCAGCACAAAGGCTAGGAAGAGGGACGTAGTCCAGCCAGGACCAAGTACAGGACTACGCAGAGGCAACGTAAGCCCAATTAGGGTGGCACAGGGGCAGTAGAGACCCAGCCTGGGTGACGCAGGCCCAACTTGGGTAGCGCAACACCAGTCAGGGTGACGTAGTGGGTACATTGGCCAGTAGAGGCTGACACAGAGGCTAGAGAGGCAGTTATGGTGTTCCAGTGGGCCAGAAAGGGCTCGTTATCTGTAATTCCCGATTGAGGGTGTGATTCAACCATATTTTCTGTCTCTGAGTGATGAGGTACAATTTCCGTGTAATTTCTTTGTAGGGAAAACTGTTTCTGGTGCCCATATTGTTGTATTCAGATTCTGCATAATAATAAAACCCTCTAGAGTTGTTGCACCAGTTTTCCCGCATTGGGTTTTTCCAGGGACATTTGTCTGAAAAATCTGTGTCATTTTGTCATATGTGCGTGATGTTCAGTAAATTATCTGTAGTTGTGTAGGCTGCTATTTGTGTTTACTTTGTTATTTTTTTGAATATTCAGTTAAATAACTTGTGTAATAAATCAAGTAGGAGAAGTAAATCAATAGTTAGCAGTAGGGTTTTTGTATTAAGGATTCTGAAATTTTCACATGGTATCAGAGTATTGCAGATCAAGCTGATCCATCAGCAAAGCCGCTGAAGATATTGGTTGCAGGAAGGGTAGCTGAAGCAACATCGATATGGAAGAAGGCAACGCAACACCAGAGGGATAGCAGACCCTGCAAGGGTGATGCAGAGTCAATCTGCTAACGCAACTCCAGAGAGGTGACGTAGAGCTAGTGTGCTCACGTAGTGGTTGACGCAGTACCAGGAGGGTGACGTAGTCCGAGTTGGGGAGTTGCTGTGCAGTTTTCTGAGATCGGAAGTGTAGTTTCCGATCTTTAGAAATTGCTGGTGTGGCACAACTTTTGTTGGTGTAGAACAATGCCTAGCAAAGGGGACAAAAGCGGGAGGAGAACAGTTGCTCCATAGATTCTCTAGCCAAGGAATCTGAGATTGATCAAGAAGAGTGATCATAGAGGACTGATTCGTCAGAATTGGTGAAGGATTTCCGAGAGGGAAATCATTTGTTAGAGGGAGCACATTCTCTATAGGGGTTCTTTCACAAAGAAGCCCAGATCCAATTCTTTGCTGAGTATAGTAGCAACAGAAGGGAGAAGAGTTTGTGGTTCAACAGATTGAGCAAAGATGGTTTCTCACGGATTGAGAGATCAGGATAGGTTGGACGATATGTCCAACTTTGTCTTCTGGAGAGCTGGAATCCTGACAGTCATGGATGAGTACGGCATCAAGGACGATGCAGAAAATGTTCTAGCTGTTCCAACTTCCAATCGATGCTGATCCTTTGAAGAAGTTCAATCTGAATCAGGCGTGGGCTAAGCGCTTGATCATGGATGGAATAAAGGATCATGTGGTCCCACATATTGCCAGGAAGAACACGACAAATGAGATGTGGACAACTTTAAACACGATGTATTAGGGAAGCTCTGTCCAGAGGAAGATGCTTCTGGATAATTAGATGCAGTTGTTCCAGATGCAGAAGGGGGAGGAAATCGATCCCTTCCTTTTTAGGCTGCAGACTATCTGAGACCAATTTATTGCTATGGGGTCAACTCTCGATAAAGGGCTCATGGTGAGGATTGCCCTGAATGCAGTCACCGATGAATGGGAGACATTTGTCCAAAGCATCTTTGGTAGAGCAGCGCTACCATCCTGGGTGGACATGTGGGCAATCCTTCGTTAGGAGGAAATCAGGAGGATAACCAAGAAGCAAAGCAGCAATAGAGGAGTCAAGGTGAAGAAAGATGAGGAGGAAGATGCAACCCTTGCATCTAAGGGACAAAGGAAACAAGGGTAGAAGAAGGACCTCTCCATGGTTCGTTGCTTCAGGTGTGGTGAACTTGGACACTTCGCCAACACGAAAGGGGACAACGAAAGGGGACAGTGGTAGTGAGGATGATGTGGCCATGAGTGCTCATGTGGCTTGAGAGAAGAGGTGGGGTGATATTGATTTGTAGAGCAACTACAGATGTGTGGCGAGATCCTTGAGGTGCCCAGACTCTTGGATCACGTACGAGCTACGGGAGCCATAAGACAGTAGCAGGATGACTGGGACAGTGGGTGCAGAAGATCATGAAGAAGCAGAGGCAGTGCTGGGACGCTAAAGTCTAGAGCAGCGCAGAGGTGAGGCAACGACAGTGTGGAAGCAACAACCAAACGCTAATGGGATTTCAACAGCGTAGAGGCAGTGCTTACGCAGTGCAGTGCAGTGCTTCAGAGAGACAATGTAGAGCAGTAGCATAGGGTACTTCAATGATGAAATGCAGCCCGACTGACTTGCCTGTCAGTTGTTGGGTGGTTGTCGTTCAATTGCTTACTTCTCAACAACTGAGTTGCAGTGTAACAGTTAGCAGTGGCAGTTCTATAGGCAACATGATGCAGCGATTTGAGAGGGCGCTGCAGTACAGATGTGGCAGTGTCAGTGACAGTGACATGGGCAGCAGTACAAAAAGCAACAGTGCAGTGGATGGAGGGCAGTAGGCCAAGCATCAACAACGTAGAGACCGATGCCAAAGATCAAGGCAATGCTTCAGTGTGGAAGTATTGCTAGAGCACACTCCTCGCTAAGAGGGAGTGTTGAGATTTTGGGGTAGCATTGGGTGTGCTCTAGCTCTGAAACTTTGCGGAGGGGCTGGAACACACGAGATCTCCAAGACCCAAAAAGCATTTGGAGAAATTCCATCTGGTGTAAAATTTATTCAAATAATTAAATTTTTTAATGGGGACCCTAAGTCTAACTTCGGGAAATTAAAAAATTAAAGTGAATTAATTTACACATGTGATGAAATGTTCTAAGTGACATGGATCAAACATTCTTTTAATCTTAACTGTCGATTAGAGACTAGATCATGGTCATTGGTTTCCGAATGAGAAAAGTGTAAAGGAAGGGCTTGGGATCAGTTAAAGAAGACACGCATAGCAGAAGCACTGAAGCTAAGTCGAATTTCTGGGCCGGGGTTTGCTGAGGAATTTGAAGTGAGTTTGCAGTGTAGTGAGGGGTAGAGATCGATAAGGGATGATTTGATCCAAGGCCGAAAATACAACAGCAGAGAGGCAACATTGTACCAGGCAACGCAGAGGCCAGGCAGAGGGACGTAGTCTAGCCAGGACCAAGTAGAGAATTGCGCAGAGGCAACATAAGCCTAGTCAGGGTGACATAGGCCCAACCAGGGAAATGCAGGGGCAGTGGAGACCCAACTTGGGTGACGCAGGCCCAACCAGGGCAATGCAGCACCAGTTAGGGTGACGCAGTGGGTACGCTGGTCGATAGAGGCTGATGCAGAGGCTGGGGAGGCAGCGCTGGGGTTCCAGTGGGCTAGAAAGGGCTAGTTATCTGTAATTCCCAACTGAGCGTGTAATTCAGCCATATTTTCTGTCTTTGAGTGATGAGGTACAACTGTCGTGTAATTTCTCTGTAGGGCAAACTGTTTTTGGTGCCCAGATTGTTGTATTCATATTCTGCATAATAATAAAATCTTCTAGAGTTGCTACATCGGTTTTCCCGCATTGGGTTTTTTCGGAGACATTTGTTCGAAAAATCTGTGTCATTTCGTCATATGTGCATGATGTTCAGTAAATGATCTATAGTTGTGTAGGCTGCTATTTGTGTTTACTTCGCTATTTTTTTGAATATTCAGTTAGATAACTTATGTAATAAATCAAGTAGGAGAAGTAAATCAATAGTTAGCAGTAGGGTTTATGTATTAAGGACTCAGAAATTTTCACATCATGTTCTTGATTGAGAGTGATTCAATTATCTTTGACATGCTGCATTCCTTTGTCATCATACCATCATTCCTTCAAACAATGAATTCCATCCAAAGTGGAATTCTCAGCGAGACATTCGCTTCTTCCAAGAGATGAACCTTCTAATGAAGGTTCCATTAAAGGATCCTGATTATCCTTATCTTGTAGATGCTCTTTCCCAATTATGTATGATGAGCTCCATATTATATGACTCTCTTCTACTCATAAGTACTACTTATGCTTTTAATGAGGTTATCAAGAGCTACTTCTTTCTAATGATGTCTGTTATAGAAGTCTATTTTAGTTTTCATTCATGCTTCTTATTATGATGTCTTGAGCTCTTGCTCCAGTGGTATGGGATAATGATACCATCTCCTAAATAATGAATCTGTCATAATGCTTTTCCTTTTTGACTACCATGGTGAAGCCTTTTTTCCATCTTGCTGAGATCCAGACATCCATAATTATACAAGTTCCTTCTTCCATCATTTTTTCCCATCCATCTTTACTTCTTGTACTTGCAATATTTATTGACAAGCATTCGAAGAAAAGTATACGATACGAAAACACGATGCCAATATTTTTAGGGTTCTTATGTGATCAAGAGGTCATCCTAGGGCTTCTAATTTCGAACCCTAGATCAGATTTTATTCCTTCTTTATGTCATGCTAGGGTTTATCCCTTCCCTGGATTTCTGAAGCATTTAGCTTAAAACTACTGGAATTTCAGATGAAATATATATATATATATATATATATTGATAAAATTATTGAATGATGGTTACAAAATGAGAGGTGCCCTGGCTTAAATACAACCTTGGGGTGCCTCTTGGCAAAGATCATGCCCTTTGCCTCATACAACCTAATATAATTACAGTTTGTTATAATTAATTTATATATAACATTGCCTTCCTCTCAAAAGATGCTTTGTCCTCAAAGCATACGTAACTACGGGTGTTGTTGACGAAATGCTTCTTGGGAGACGAAGGTTCTTTTCACTTGATTACACGAGATCAGAGGTTCTTTTCTCTGGTGGATATGATACCTTCTAGCTCTAAAATGAGTCTTCCTTCATCATCTAAGAATGAAAGTGGTGTTTGTGTTGACTGATGGTCATTCAATGCCCTTTTAAGGCAGGATACATGAAAGACGTTGTGAACACGACTTTTATCCAAAAGGCTTAAACTATATGCAACTTCACTGATCTTTTTGTTGATCTGATATGGTCCATAGAACTTTGGTGCAATTTATTTTTTCCTTTCTGTTTCAAGGATAATTGTTTGTATGGTTGGAGCTTGACAAATACCCATTCTCCAACTTCAAATTCTCTCTCAGTTCTGTTTCGGTCCATTTGTTGCTTCATACGGTTTCTTGCATTATTCAAATTTTCTTTTAAGGTCTAGACGATCTTTTGGGTTTCTTCTAGTTGGTTTTTAATAGCTGGTAGATTTGTCTGGACGATAGCTAGATCTTTCCATTTCTTGGGTTCATACCCATACAAAGCTTCGAATGGAGTCATTTTTGTTGACATATGGTAATTATAATTATACCACCATTCAGCGAGATGCAACCATTGAACCCACTTATTTTGTTTTTCTGTAGCGTAACAACATAGGTAGGCTTCCAAATATTTATTGACAACCTCTGTTTGTCCATCTGTTTGAGGGTGGTAAGCATAACTCATATTTAGGTAGGTTCTCATATGACTGAACAATTACTTCCAAAATTTACCCTTAAATTCTGCATCTCTGTCGCTCACAATGACTTTCGAAAACCTGTGTAGTTTATAAATATTTCAGCGATTTGCTTTGCTGAGTCTGATTTCTTTATCGCAATAAAGTGAATATATTTAGCGAGTTTGTTGACTACTACAAAGATCTTATCCTTGCCATCGCATACAGGTAACCCTTCAATAAATTTATTGATATTTCTTCCCATTTCCAATTCAGAATGTTTAAAGGGTGAAGTAACCTAGGTGTCATAATATTTTCACTTTTATTTCTTTGACATTTGACACATTCTGGTACATATTTCTGAATATTGCTACTCATCGCCTTCGAAAAGAATGATTGACGTGCATTGTAGAAGTTTTAAAATCCTACATGTCCGACTGACGGTGAATGATGTGACTCCTTGAGTATCTTTGATTTAAACTTGGAGTTTGAATTCAGATAGATTCTTCCCTTGTACCATAAAATATCATTCTTCCATTCAAATTTTGAGTTGCCTGGGAGGTTATTGATTATAGCAGTTATTTCTGGATCCTTGGCATACTCACTTCGGATCTCATTAAGCCATTCAGGAACAACAACCGAGACTGCAAGTAGTGTTGGTTCTTTGTCTTTTCTAGACAGGGCATCTGCTACTACATAGTCTTTTCCCTTTTATGTAATATCTCCATGTCAAAGGTGACAATTTTTTCAATCCATTTTTGTTGTTCTTTAGAAAGTGTTTTTTGTTGGAGGAGGTGCTGGAGACTGTTATGATCTGTTCGAATGGAGAACAATTTTTTCAATCCATTTTTGTTGTTCTTCATAAAGTGTTTTTTTGTTGGAGGAGGTGCTGGAGATTGTTATGATCTATTCGAATGGAGAACTTACTTCCCAACAGATACTGTCTCCACTTGGCTAGTGTGTGCATAATAACGAACATTTCCTTGTTGTATGTGGATTTAAGATGCTCTCGTTGATCCTATTTTTTTTTCTAAATTAAATTAAAATTTAATTGAGTCTTATATAAAAATTAATTAAAATTAATTAAATTTTATATAAAAATGAATTAAATTTCATTTAAGTTATATATATATATATATATAATTTGATCGGTCATGGCCCCACAGAGAAGTCAAAAGGGACGCAGACAGTGATGGTGGAAGACGGGAGGTGGATCGGTGAATTTCGCAGATTGGGTGAAGGTGACGTCAAGGATTGTTGAGCAGATGCGGTGGAAGTGTCGGCATCGGGTAGTTGTTGGTCGGGCATGGTGTTGAGGACGGGTGTTGTTGACCTGTGGCCTCAAGAGGTAACGCGAAATTCAGATTTGGAACGACCTCTAGAGAAGGAAATGGGTGACAGGGGTCGGGTAGTGGACAATTGACAGGGATGTGGATGCGGGGAAGGGTACAACGACAATGGAGGTCAAAGGTGGCACGAATGACAGGTGTGGTGGATGGCGGAAGGGAGGGCGAGGGACATGTGTTGTTTGCACACAATGGAGCAGCAGCGGGGTTAGGTACAACAACGGTGTCGACAGCGAAATGGACAGGGCAGCAGACAACGAAACTGGAACGCAGTGGATGAATAGAGAGGTAAATGGAAGTGGACGAGAAAGGCAGAAAATACAGGGAAATGGCAGCAGAAGGTAACCACTGGCCGCTGTCAACAACAACAGAGTCCGAGGAGCGAACTCGCTCTAATACCAAATGAAGTGTTTAGCTTAAAACAACTGGAATTTCAGATGAAATTTATATACATATTGATAAAATTATTGAATAATGGTTACAAAATGAGAGGTGCCCTGGCTTAGATACAGCCTTGGGGTGCCTCTTGGTGAATGAGCATGATCTTTGATCATGCCCTCTGCCTAATACAACCTAATATAATTACAGTTTGTTATACTTAATTTATATATAACAATTTCTAACAAACCCTAGAATCATATTTTCAACCTTAAAACATAAAATATATAATACATACCTTATTTTTACTTACCTTTGTTGTGATGACTTGCAATTCTGGATGCCATCTTCATTGGTGTGAGACATTCTTCACTGCACTCATCTGTTCCTTCATTCAAGTATATGATTGCCATAGAGGCCTTGATAATTGACCTTGGATCAATGTTTTTACAGCTTCACAGGTCTTCACGCAAAACTGATAGCTACAAGTGTAACAATGTCTCTAGTATAGTTCAACATTTTCTTGATGACTTGGACTACTTCAGGTCTGTTTCCTTAGTCTTTTCAAACTTCAGAGAATATATCAGGTTGGTGATTGTACCTTTTGTGCCACATGAACTCGGTCACCACAAGATTTGAATTTATAAGTAGAGTAGAGTAATGATGTCACAAGGACACATCTTGAAGATGAGATCTATGCTATCACAAAGATAGATATCAAAATCTCGGATCTGCATTTGTTACTGTAGGTTTGATTTCATGGAGTGGTGCAAATAATCTAGACTTTTGCTTTTCAATGAATTATGCTTTCAAATGATCTTGATAGTTGTCTTCCTGCAACTTTGACCTTCCCTCCAACATTTTGACTGAGATATTTTGGCCCTTTTTGCCGCTGCACGTGTGACAGGAATATGGTAAGGAATGACTCTAATTTTCTTTGCTTGGGAAGCAAGTCTCCCTTCAAGATCTTGGCTTGATTGTTAAAGCTTCTTTTATCTCCTTGATCTGGCTATTACTCGGTCTCACTGTAGGTGAAGTGATGTTCTACATGTATGCATGTTGTTATTGAATATATCCTAGCGTTTTGTTTTGTTCCATATTGTAGTTAAAAAGGTCTTTGAAGGCTGCCTTTATAATGGATCTAGTCAAGAAATAGAGCGTGGGATTTGATCAAGTCTGTTTTGGCAATATTCTTGAACTCGGCTCTTGAGCAGTTCTTTTTGAGGGTTCAATATTCTTCTTGATGTCTTGTCCTCTCTTTGCTTCTTCTTTCATTGCTCCTGTGTTAAAATTGGACAACTAGGTCCAAACTCCGGGTTGTGCTGCTCAGATGACGATCGCAATATTTTTATTGGATTCCTCTTTTGGAGAGGTGTAAGATTGATCTAAAGATCATCTCGATCGGATGAGTAGAACGTATACTTTGAATTTATTCCACTTATGTGCTAGGTCGGCCTAGAATAAAATATTGACTTAAATGTCTTAAAGGACGTGTCACACACCCCCAAAGATTCCTATATATTGGAGAGACAGTATCAACTTGAAGTGTGAATTGGGAAATTTTTGCAACTTTTAGCCACGTTGTTGGAGTCTTGAACCATGATCAGCAAAGCCTGTTTGGATGGCTTTGACTGTGGGAGAATAAGACCCCTTTTTGAAGTTGGTGTCTGGGATGCCCTCATTTAAAATAGATGTCTTCTCTCTCGAGAGAAGCTGACATTAAGAGGGAGATACATCTGTATATGCTCTTGAGCGAATATCATTACTAAATGAAAGAAGATCCTCATGGCTCAAGACATATGGCTTCAGAGGGGGAAATTCTGGAAGAAATCCAAGAAGCCATATAAATACCAAGGGTATCTAGCAGCCTTGAGTACTATTGTACAATCTGACCTTGGATCCTTTAAGGAAGTTGTAAAGCATCAAGTCTGGAAAGATGCTATGAGTCCATTATGAAGAATGACGTCGGGATGTGGTTCCAAGACCTTAGGACAAAGCAGTTGTCACCTCGAAATGGCTCTACAAGATCAAGCATGGATCTGTTGGATGAGCATAGAAAAGTTCAAGACAAGATTCGTTGCCTGTGAGGAAGGTATAGACTATGATAACATATTTGCACCTGTGGCTCGAGATACCACCATTCGATCTAGCCCTTGCTGCTACGCAAGGATGGAGTCTTCATCAGATGATGTGAAGACCGCATTTTTCTGCATGGTGTGATAAAGGAAGAGATATATGTGGAGAAACCTCTGGGGTTGGAAGTCCAGGATCGGGACACCCATGTCTGCAGGATGAAGAAAGCCCTCTATGGGCTGAAACAAGCACCCTGAGATTGGTACAAGAGGATAGATAGCTACTTGATGAAGCTGGGCTTCACTCGAAGTAATGCTGATCCGAACCCTTACTTCAAGATTGTCAAGGGAAAACCTTTCATTCTGGTGCTGTATGTGGATGACCTCTTCTGACAGGTGCTGACCCTCTCATTCATCAGTGCAAGAGGGAGCTCCCTGCTGAGTTCAAGATGAAGGACCTAGGACTGATGTCTAGGCCTGAAGGTCTAGCAGAGACCTGGCAAGATTTTCCTTTCTTAAGGAAAATACATTATGAAGTGTCTGGTATGATGGACTGTAAGTCCATGGAACTCAACTTTAAGAAGTTGAGTAGCAGCGTTGCTGGGCCCGTCCTACTGAGTATCGTCAACTCATAGGGACCCTGATGTTCTTAATGAACACCTGTTCGAACATATGTTGTGCAGTGAACACTTTGAGTCAACACATGGTTGATCATAACATTCACTGGGTTGGTGCCAAGAAACTCTTGAGATATCTTTGAGGCACGATAGACCATGGGCTGAGATACACTGCCGGGAGTATGACACTCCATGGATATACTGATACCGATTGGGCTGGCAGTGTGGTGGATCGCAAGAGCACATCTGGATGCTACTTCACATGTAGATCTGCTTCGGGCAGGAATCTAAAGTCGGCAGCCTTGAGCACCGCTGAGGTCGAATACATTGTAACATGTATGGCCTGTTGTGAAGTCACTTGGTTGCGAAAGCTCTTTGTGAGCCGTTCGAGCATGTGCTAGATGCCACTGTTATCCTTTGTGATAACCAGAGGGGGATTCATTTGTCATAGAATCCCGGGTTCCACGATTGATCCAAAGATGTTGATGGCTGGTACCACTTTATCTAGGATATGGTACAGCGAGGCGCCGTAAGGCTCGATCATGTAGGAACTGATGAGCAGGTCACGGATATTCTCACAATGCCCTTGGGGAAGGTCATGTTCCTAACCTTCCGTGAGAATCTTGGTATCGTGAAACGACCCTATGATGTGGGTTCCGTTGGACGATGAGCTCTGGGAGCTCTGGGGGGCTTTGGGGATAGCTTCTCGGAGCTATAAGCACTTATGGTGCTTCTGCCCCACCGTTGTGATTATTGAGTTGGTTCGCCTCTCATTTATCTGTGCCCCGTATGCATCCTACCCATTGAGTTTAGGGCTCATGGGAAGTACCTCTCATTTGGCCAATGAGGTGGGAAAAGTTAGAGACTAGTAGCAAATACTGATGGACGCATCAGAGATTGCCGTACTCTCTATCTAGGATGGCACGGTCCAACCACTTGATCTGGGATCAAGTTTAGTGAGGTCTGGGACCTCTGCCTGACTTCGGGTCAGATGAACCAACTTCGGGTTGGTTGGAGACTCTTCGTGAGTCTGATAGAGGTTTCGGACCTCTGGGCTGAATCTGTCAGCCCGGTATGGTGTCTTTGTGACTGAACCACTTCTGTTCTGAAATAAAGAAGCCAGCAAAGCAAGTTACGGCGGGATGACGCACGATGTTTGGATTGCACTAGTGGACGGAGTTCTCCCTAGTTGAGAGGGAGTGTTAAAATTGGACAACTAGGTCCAAACTCCGGTTGTGCTACTCAGATGACGATCGCAATATTTTTATTGGATTCCTCTTTCGGAGAGGTGTAAGATTGATCTAAAGATCATCTCGATCGGATGAGCAGAACATATACTTTGAATTTATTCCACTTATGTGCTAGGTCGGCCTAGAATAAAATATTGACTTAAATGTCTTAAAGGACGTGTCACACACCCCCAAAGATTCCTATATATTGGAGAGACTTAGAGTTCATTTGACACACATTGGCGTGGAGGAATTCTCTCTCTCTTGATGGCGTTGGAGCTGCGTATTCTTTGTTTGGGTTGTTCTGGGGTTATGTGTGACATGCTTGGCTGAATGACCTATTGGAGACTTTGCTGGTAGAAGCATCCTGTTGATCGCCGTAACGCCACCATTTCTTACTTCTGTCTTGGCTTGTCTTCTATCGATGTATTAGTATGTTCTATCTTCTTCAGTATTGTGCCCTAATCTGAAATGGCATAGAACATGAGCTGAAATTAACATCCTGTTGTAGCATAATTTGACTCAGCTAAAAGTCAAGAGAGGTTTTGAGCAATTCAAGGTTGTCGAGACATTTAGATGGACATAAGTGAGATAGGGATTCTTGTGCTCTTGTCTAAAGAGATGGTATCAGCTGGAAAGTGCAAGCAGAGACACTATTTGAATAGGGGTCTCAGACAGTCCCGATGGATGCATAGGCCTGCTAGTCCATTGCTTTAGTGATTCACGTTGTATGCACATGGATGAAAGGATACCAAGTGTACCTAAAGCAAACTTTACGTTTTCACATTGGAACTGGACTAAGATCATGCATAGACTACTGTTGCTAGAAGTTCATCTTGAAGGCCAACACTCAAAAGAAATCACTCTAGAGAGAAACATGGAATAGAAGAAGCTCAACTGGAATCTCGTAATCTGTCAAACCTTGGTCTTAATGTTCTCAGACAAGGTTGTCAGAGACTGGAAATGATGAGTTTAATATGGTGCCCTGCAGTCACAAGTTTGGGCCTAGCATCAGTGGCTCAACATTGTAGGGTTTTGAAGGCCTTAGATTTACAGGGTTGCTATATAAGTGATCAAGGTCTTACAACTGCAGGAGAACAATGCAAACAACTTGAGAATTGGAATCTTCGGTTTTGTGAGGGTTTGATAGATAGAGGTATGACAACAATAGCAATTGGTTGTGCAAAGACACTAAAAGTGCTCGGCATTGCAGCATGTGCAAGGATAACTAATAAGACTATGGAAGATGTCGGAGTTCACTGTCACTCTCTTGAAAAATTAACCCTGTATTCTGAGTCTGTTAATGATGTTGGATCGCTGGTAATAGCTCAGGGTTGCACTGCTTCAAATTATTTGCACTTACACTGTGTAAATTTCATAGACAAAGCCTTAAAAGCTATGATTAATCACATATGATCTGTGGGAGATCATATTT
The DNA here is from genome assembly GCA_034641835.2 of Pinus albicaulis. NCBI lineage: Eukaryota > Viridiplantae > Streptophyta > Pinopsida > Pinales > Pinaceae > Pinus > Pinus albicaulis. The sequence goes on from CM076578.1 coordinate 480,361,429, forward strand.
TCACATGCATTTAAAATTTAAAGAGTTGAGCAAGTATACTGATGCAAATGAAAAGTCGAAGTTCAGAAAATGCACATACTCTCAGGACAGTGAATTTCGATTTCTTATTTTGGGCAAACGGAGAAAAATTTCAAAAATCCGCAACATGGGATTTTAGCAGAATATGCCAAATTGACTTTATCGTGGGAATTGTTCAAAAATTCAAAGCGGTTTAAGAGATTTCGTCAGTTCTTTAAAGGCTAGTTTTTCTAGAAACGTCCTGCAAAATTGGGTTTGATTCATTCTATGGGAATTCGATTTGCATGATGATAATTTCCTTCTCAGACAAGACTTGGAGTTTAATAAGATTTATTTTATATTGATTCTAAAAAGACAATTAGAGATACTCAACTGTAATGGCAAACAAAATTTTTGAAACCCGACTGATGGAATCAACATCAACTCGGTTATGAAAACTCAGAGACGATCACTTGGCATGCAGATGATATTTAAATAAAACTCAATACAGTTAGATTGTAATTTTGAGTGCATGCAATCACAAAGATCAATGAGGCTCTGTGAAAAAATAGAGAAGCAAACAGGTTAAAGTTCTGCCATATCTCATAGAATCAGATATTTGTATCGTTCATGTCCATAATTAACGCTTTCTCGGCATCACAAACTGCTCGGAACTTATGTGAGAGAGTGACCTCGTAGAGTGGTTTGGCTTGAACCACTATTCGCAGATCGACGACTACGATGCAATGCGTCGTCACTTAGTCCTTTTTCAAAAAACTGCTACAGGTGCTCTTGTAGGTAGTAATTGGTTTTCAAAAACCATGTGTGATTTTGTCAATATGCATATGAGTAGAACGGTGGGACCCAAAATGTATTATTTGTCCTTCTTTGACTTGCAGCAAGGTGAGGTTTTATTTTGGTTTTATATTATATATTATATATAATGTTAAAACTACTATTTTGTAAATTTAATTGATTCAAAATTTCCTAAACTACTTCAAGAATCAGTGTTAAAACTGATCATAGTAATTAGGAAGTTAGATTAGATAGCAGATATAAAAGCAGAGGAAATAAGATGGGAGAGGGTTTCGAGTTTTGGACCTCTAGATGACCATAAATTTTGTACTGAATTTTCTGAAAATTAATGAAAGAAGAAAGTTTCTTGCACCTGTTGATGTTGATGTATTTTTCCAGTTTCATCATATGTTTATTCTTCTGTGAATGAGGTGAAGTAATGTAGCTGTGGGTCTCTTTTTACAGTTTGTAAGTAAGAGTTAAATGTCCTTAATGTGCGCTCCTTCACTTAAACTATTTTCTCTCTATAAAGTTCTTTCTGAAGTTTAAAGTGATAGATTATGTTATCCAACATATCATTTTAAGTTTTCATTCCATTTTCTTCCTTCCATTTCTAGTAATATCAGTAGATAATGACATTGTGAAATCTTTCATTATATCAGATCATTGAGGGTTATAAATAATTAATTTCCAAAGGTACTTAACAAAGACCATCTGATATTTTAAATTTGTGACATATATTTAAAATGTCTTGAGCACGGATTCCTTATCATAGCCAAGGGATTGTTTCTTGGGATACAACAACTCCAATCCTTGAGTTTCCTTTACTAAGTTGCCTTTCCTTTCCTTAACTTGTTACCTTAGCTCTGATACCATGTTGAGAAGGGGCAACAAGATGAATGATTTTTATTTGATGATAATAGCCTGTGATTACTTTTTACTTCTCTTAGTTAGATTCTTCTTCAACTTCATTATTATTGTGTTTCATCAAACAATTACCAAAACATAAAGGACAATGAGACAAGAGGACACAAGATATAGGCGATCAACCAGGGCCAAAACCTCTCTAATCTGAGAGGAAAACCCGCAAGAATTCTTCTTCTTATAGAATCTTCAATTGACGAATGCCAAGACCTAGACCCTTGACCAAATGACCCCTCCAAGACCACGTCACAACACTTCTTTCTATTAGCACTTCTTCCATAAAGTCAATGTTGGTAAAAATGAGTGCACCACATCAGACTTCGACTCTTCTTCGACTTTTCGACACTTGTCACAGGTCTGCTATTTCGATCTACTTGTGATCACATGTGGACTGAATATGACATATTTTCAAGGCTTCCCTTCTTTGTGAAAATTCCGAAAACCGGAATCCTACTGCAACAACTGGAAATCATTCTCCTAATTGTTAATTTTATTTAACAATTTGTTTGCAGTTTTCTACGACAAATACTGAATAAATCACACTACAACCTTCACAAATAAAGCTGCGGAAAAATAAACAATGGAAGATATGCTAGCACACATAAAATTTACACAATTATTTTTGGACAAAAGTCCTCGGGAAAAAACCCAACTTGGGAAAACTGGTGCAACAGTGAAGGTTTTATTCTATTATGCAATAGTGAAATCTGGGTACATCTATGGATGCCCAATTGACAACCCAAACAACAAGAAAATTTGGGCAAAATACTGAAGGGAAATTACACTTCTCCCACAAGAAATTTCTGGCATGGCTTTCATACCAAAACTCGGCCTCCTGGAGCTCTGCGTCAGCCTCTGCGTTGCTCTGCGTAGCTGGCTAGACGACTTGCCTCAGACTGGTCTCTGATGAAGTCATTCTACCTTTGGATGCTGAGAAAATCGTCTCTACGACCCTCTGGGACTTCTTCCTGACCTCTGAACTGAGAACGAACTTTACTTCCTCCAAATCAAACTGCCTGGATGAAGCAACTGCACTGTCCTTCAACGCTGCCTCTCTGGGATAACTCAACTCTCTTGTGCTGTCTCTCCAGATTTGTAAATCTTTATTTCGAATCACTGTCCTCGCCCCTCACACTGCTTCGATCTCATTGACTCTCTCTCCGACAACTGAGTGCTGCTACTCTGGATATCGATCTGCCTATGTAATCGAACTGCTGAAGTGTTTTCTCCATCACCACATCGTCTTCCTCTTATAATCCTTTGTTGGAGCACGAATGACCAAGATTAAAACAAAATCGATCGCTGGATCATCTTGGAGTCGTTCCGTATGAGTTTCTAGATGATTCTCACCTTGCTAAGTTTAGACTTAGGAAATATTTAAAAATTGGTTATTAATCTAATTAAGACACTTCTAGGTGGAATTTCGAGAAACGATTTCTGGGTTTTGGAGATCTCATGTATTCTAGCCTCTTCACAAAATTTTGTGGTTAGAACACGTTTGATGCTACGAAAACTAACATTCTTCATTGTGAATGATCTTCCTTTTATGATAACTCAGCTGTATTGATCCATGACACTTTACTTTCTCGGCTTCCTGAGATGACTATAACTTTTACTTTCGCTACCACAAGAGGTAGCTTTAACTAGACTTGTATGAGTGAGATGAATAACCCAAAAAAAAAGTCTTTCCAATCCCTGTTCATTTTGTTCTTGGCTTGGTTTACATGAGCTTATGTGCTGTACAAAACGAACTGAATTGATGTCTGACAGATGAAGTCGAGCTTTCAATATATAACCTTAGTGTCATTGCTTGTGGGCCGACTTGTCAATGTCCCTGGGATGATTTCTCACGGTTTGTTAGGCCGACTTGATGCTTGAGTTTAGACGTGGTCTTGGAGGGTTCCTTTACTTATTTTGACTCAAATAAAATTTATTTTACAATATGTAACTTGCCCAAAATGGGTCTCTCTTACATGACAACTACTCTAATGACTTGATGATTCAATAACAAACCCTAAGAGCTCACTGTGGGAGCTTGACCTAAATATAAATTTCTTTGAGCATGAAACCCATGCTACAAGAACAACAATATATTTATTTTTCTCATTACTTCAAATACATAAAATCATGATTACATATGTCATTATGAAGACCGAACCTAGTTACATATTTCAACAAGCAGCAGCCAGACATCAACATCGTGACAAGAGAGGGTACAAAGAACAGGGTGTTGTGGCAGGATGTGCAACTCTAGAACACAGTTCTCGCTAAGAGGGAGTGTTAGTTTTTGTAGCATCGGATGTGTTCTAGTCATGAAACTTGGTGGAAGGGCTAGAACACATGAGACCTCCATAACCCAGAAATATTTTCTGGAAATTCCACCTAGAGATGACTTAATTAGATTATTAACCTATTTTTTAATGTTTCCTAAATCTAAACTTAGGAAAATTGGTTAATTAATCAAAATTAATTAAGTCAAGGTGAGAATCCTCTAGAATCTCATACAGATTGACTCCGATGTGATCCTAGCCCTTGATTAAGTTTTAATCCTGGACATTGGAGCACCAACAGAGGATTATAAGAAGAAGTCGATGGGCACTTGGAGAATACACTTGAGACACTTGAGCAGTTCGATTTCCTTGGCAGATCGATTTACAGAGGGCAACAGTAGTTGCCAAAAAACCAATGATCGAAACGGAGACAGTGAGGGGCAAGGACAGTGATCCGCAGGAAGTTTTCTAGATCCGGAGAGGTAGCAGCGAGTGACAAAAGTGATCCACACAAAGCAGTGCAAGGACTACGCAACAGCTGAAGCAAAGCAGTTTGATTTAGATGGGGAAGAAGTCGATTCAACTTCCTGAGGCTGGGAAAGTCTTCCAGAGGGCCTGAGAATCACTTCCAGCAGCAGAGGCAGGCAGGATGGCTTGCTTGAAGGCTGATCTAAGCCACATGTGTGAGAGGTAGTGCAAGGACTGCACAGAGGGCCTACGATATGGTTTGGACGGATAGTTTTTCAGGAGGAGCCAGTGTCGGGATTGCTTGTGGAGTGAGAATTTTTTCTCTCTAATTATTTTTGTCAGATGCTTGCTGTTTGGATTGCCAGTTGGGCATCCATAGATTGTACTCAGATTTCACTGCTGCGTAATAATAAAACACTCATTTGCTTTACTGGTTTTCCCAAGTTGGGTTTTTCCGGGGACAATTGTCAAAAAATAACTGTCATATTTTTATGTGTGTGCTAGATTTTTCTTAGTTTCCAGTGCTGTTTTCTTCCTCAGTTTATTTGTGAAAATCACAATGTGAATTATTTGATATTTTCCGTAGCAAACAATAGATAAATTATTAAATAAATTAAGAATTAGAAAATTAATTTCCTGTTGCTGTGATAGATGGAATTTTCACAGGGACATGTTGGAATGTATATATGGGAGTGCATTCCATATATATATATATATGGATACTACCTCTATTGAATAACAATTCTCTTATTGAGTCCTTGGGAAATACAGTGACCCTGTTGTCTATCACGAGGTGCCATCTCTGCTATCTATCACTAGGTGCCATCTCTCCTATCTATTTTGTTACTTCAGATTTCATTTGTAAGGAACTATTCTATGGTTGATTACTCCAAGCATTAATATGTATAAATTTTCTGGGTCTGAAAATAAAATGCTTCATGGTTCATTTGTGTAAACTGAAGTGTTGAATGTGACATTTGGAAGCTCTGTGAGCTTAGTTTGATGCTTATAGTCCACTATGTTCATTTACATGCAATTAAATCAGTAAAAAGGGAACCTACAGCACTATACAACCAAGCTGTTCGAAGAAAGTCCTCACTGAGATTTTTATCTATAAACCCAGAATTTCACTGTAGACTTAGGAATTTTCTGAGAGGGAATTTTACATCTATAGTCTTTGCTTATGTATGCATGCTGTCATGATTTGCAAAATGGATAGGCTGAAAGGAAGAAAGATGGAAATTGTGACTTTTCTGGACTAATTGCTTGCTTTCTTTTTTTTTTGCTTGGACTTTCTTTTTTTCATTGTTTGCAACAAACTGTGAGAATCTGTACTTTGCTAATAATTTTTGAATTTTCACCCATGTGTTTTATGATAATAAAGATGATGCCTGGATAAAATTCTATATGAGATATCATGCCATGGTTTCTTACTGGGCAATTTTTGTTGCAGGCTTTGGGCACACTTCTTTGCTTTGTATTTTATTTCATGTGCTACTTGTTGTCTTCTTTACTTCGTAAGTGTCTAGAACCTCCAGTACAATTTTTATGTTGGTTTTGCACTTACGGTTAATCTGTTCCTTAAATGATATCATTATTTCAGTTTTTATGAAATTTAACGTGATTCAATATAGTCTGATAAAATTATTCTCCCTTTACATCACATTCTCACGTTTTTATACGTTGCTTGTAAATCTCTTATGCCTCATTGAGGAGCATAATATTATGTTGGTGTCATCTTGCTCTATAAAGGTGCCGGGTCATATGTAAAATTTATTGCATAGACAGTGTAACATGAGTGAACCTGTGCTAAGAACCTGTAAATGAAACTATTATGATGTGATGCCATATTTTGGTATATGGCACTGAAATTGGGTATCAAACCATTAAGTGTTTGTGCATCTTATTGGATTGGGTAAAAGGAGATGCTTACATATAAATTATTTTCAGATAAGACATTCTAATCTTGCTGATTCTTGCAGGAATACAAAGGTATTTCTGCAAGGAGGCTGGCCATTTTTGAAGCATCTCAGCCTCAGCCTAATCACTTCACTGTTCTTGTTCGTGGCATCCCATTGACAGATGAACATAGCTTGAGTGAGACAGTCCAGCTCTTTTTCACTCAGTACCATCCTTTGACTTATCATTCACATCAGATGATTTATCGTACTGGCAGAGTGCAGGCACTTGTGGTGAGCATTTCTCTGAGCTTGTGATCTACTTGTAATTAGTAGATATTTTCAGGCAAGCAATAAATAATATTTAGACAACCCCAAAGTCACATGTTGATGTGATTCGTGAGCAAACAAATTATAAGGGCCATACTAAGGTGCTTTCCAGAGTTATGCTGAATATTTACAAAATATATTGTAGGATTAACTCTTTGAAGTAGGCCTGAAGAATTGTGATGTTGGTAAATTAAGCTCTCCTTTTAATGCCGAGCCTCAATATCTTGAAATATCATTAAAAGTAGATATGTTTGTAACATAATTATTCCTGTTGGACAACTCTTATATCTGATTGACAAGATGTGTTTTGAATATGACACAAATAGTATGATTGATGAGGAACCGTTAATCATGGACTGTACTACTTTTCTGAAGAAACCATAGATGGATGATATTAATGCTGGAATAGTTTATCCTAAAACGCAAGATGCATGTTAATAATGAAATGCCAAAGGAAAGAGATACTTGTGAGTGTTAATGCATGGCAGTTTTTGAAAGGATACACAGTACTGGAAATGAAATAATACTGGTAATTTACTGGTTTACTTTGGATGTTGAAAGACAATGTCGATAATGCATAAACTGTGATATAATAAACATGATAATTTGATAGAAGTCCACTGAAAGCTTATGTGTTTAGGTGAATTATGAGAATCACTTTGATTCGATAATCTGAACTAGATTAGTTACCCTTTTGTCTTGTTGTATTATGGAGATTAAGATACATATTACAAATCTGTCCAAGCTTACTATGAAGCTATGAGACACTATGATCTTGTTACCAATCAATTTTGCAGGGTTGCTAAGTTCCTAGCAATCTATTATGTTCGGCACACATAGGATTGTGGCTCACTGTCACCTTGGCTCAAATCTCCTCTCCTTAAGCCCAACTACTTCGTTAAAGGATATGAGGATTATTTTTGAATACTTGATGCAACCAAATGAGTATCTTTGTCTCAAATGTTGTCTATGGATGAAGTGTAGGAGTTAACGTTTTGTTTTCCTACTGACTTATTGTGTAAAAATCTGCACGAAATATTTCAAGAGCAGCAAGATAAATACTCAAATTCAAGAGATATAACATTGTAGATAGCTAATTTTAATGTTTAATTAATACACTAACCAAATCTAAAATTATCTCTATGATTAGAGCCTTGGAGGGGTTCGTTTTTTATTTTGCTTGTTGTCTTGTGATTGCAGACTAAAAATATGCTGTAATATGCAGGCACAACAGGCGATTCCTCTAGAAAATAACCACTGAAACTGTAGACCATAGATCTAGCCGGTGGAGAGGTTAGGGGATGTAACATGGACCACTTTGGGTCAATCCCAAGCCTTATACTAGAATCTAGATACAATTTCTAGAAAGTTAAAATTTGCCCTATTAAGGTTATGGGGTCACACCCCATTGGGTGAACTGTCCATAAATTTTCCAACAAATAAATTCAACTTATAACAGCTGGAAAACAATTTTTTTTAGATTCTAAATATGAGATATACACAATTCTAATTATTATAGATCCTACCTATGAAGTTTCAATGTAAAGTACTTACTTGGAGAGTGCTTGGAACTGTAAAAACCCACCAAATCTGTTATGGTATAGCAAGAAAATGCAGATATGCAGTAAAAAAACCCAATATAATGTGAAATATGTTTGGAAAGAAAATTTGAAAACATGGTGTATTGATTCTTGGTTAAAATATAACTTGATTGCATAAAATTCCAAGGTAAAACTGACTATTTATACTAAAATCTTCAGTATAAAATAGAAAGGTGAGTTTTTGTAACCACCCATCCTGCATTTAACCACTTTAATTGGCCTTCCGGGGTAAACATGAGCTGAGGGCTACTATGACATGACCCAACCTCCTAAATACAGTTAAGGAAGTGGAGTCGACAAACTGAAACTTTACTAACCTTCATCAAGAAGTATAGGACACCCTGGAGCTAAACAACCTCTCTAAGTGCCCAAAACTTGAGTTGGATTTCTTTTTTACAGACTTGGGCCCATAACCACCTGCATGACAAGGCCTCCATGTGGTTATAGGCCTCCAACTGCATGCATAAGCTTGTAAGGATGCGATTATGGCTCAAAACTTCCTGTTCAAAGGGTGCGGTCCTAGATTCTTAGCCTCCATTTCAGGCTAGCCTTTAAATCATTTCCCAAAACTCAATGAGACTTTCCAAAATGATAAATAACATCAGGACAAAGCTATTCTTACAAAACTTAATCAAGGACTTGACCTAACCATACTTAACCATGACAATAATTCATCAAACATATGGTGAACATGTAATCTATAGGTCATGAATGCATATTTGAACATAGGGGTCTGAAACTTATCTGAGAATCACCAAGAAGGTCTAATGCCCTCTCATAATAGCTGCAATAACATTTGTTAGCTCATGCATTCATTAACTATTCACCAACTAATCAAAGCATATCAAGAGCCATAGCTAGAACCTGTTACGGAACCAATGCTTATAACCAACTTATAATCAGAATGATAACCATGATAGAACACCCATCAAAGCCACATAATAACAAGTACAAGTACTCATAGAATACAATAAGAAAAGAGTTCCTATTAACATATGCAAAATACAACCAAGCCGGGGACTTCCACATACCACCCGACCATAGATTGAGCTAAACCAATTTTTGTTTTTCAGCCAATCACCCCCATGTGATATTCCAAGCATGAATGTGGGACTCAAAACATAAACAACCATGGATTCTCAGATACTAAACCACTTCCACCCTCATGCTCCCACGATCTCGCCAAAACTGGTCAAAAGATCACATAAGCAAACCAATACATAAACAACCAAGGCTTCTCGGAGATTAAATCACCTCCACCCTCAGGTACCACTATCCCGCCAAAATCGGTCAAGAAATCACTATGCCAAAAACAAAGCTTGGATGCCTCAAAATTTCTTTACCATTAACTTGAGGAATTTTCCTGTCTCCACCCACTTATCGAGGGCTTCAAAGAGATTAAATGACCTCCACCCCCAACCCTTGGGAATTTTCCTGAGACCACCTCACCCGGTTCCAAAACCTTCTGGCAATCCAAAGCTGAACCAAATAAAAGAACCCCATGACACCATGGCTATATGGAAATGGCAAGGCAAGGTTGAAACCACTGCCACGCCCGACAAAACCCATGCCAATGACAACAAGAGAACCAAATACACAAATGCATGTAACATGCATTCACAAACCAGCTAGGAAATCCCACATGCAATCTGTTACCTGCAAGGCTTCCTGCTGAAGTTGCTTGATCCAACCTTCCTTGCTTTTCCTTTGCTTTCTTAGTTCTTCGTTTGCCTTCCTTTCTCCAATGCTAGAGTGCTCCATGAATTCTCTAAGTGTGCAATAGTACGAGAGAATAGAGAGAGCTTCAAAAATGAACTGACAAAACCTAAGCCAACCAAAATGTAATATCCCGGATGGGATATTTTTACTAAAAATGCAGAAAAATACTGAATACCACAATTTGCCGTAAAATAAACATTTATTCAACAGAAGATTGCCATGTAAAAGAAAAGACAGGAAATGCTGCAATCCAATACCATATAGAACAGAAGGAAAATCTCAGCTTTTATTATAGATAATAAACAGGGGTTTACATATAGATCTGACCCAAGAAGAGCTGAGATAGAAAACTGGCCACCAAGATAAGCTGCTGAACGGCACTGGCCACAAACTGCACTGCTGCACTCTCCCTCCGGCAATAGCTGAAACTGAACCCACTGAAACTGATGAAGCCCAAGTTGAAGATCTGAATGATCCTCACACCAAACTCTGAAGCTCTGTGAAACTCCTAAGTGAAGCCTCCTCAAGAAAGTTGGGTTTTCGTCTAACACTCACAAATCACCCGAGGGTTTCCGTCCTGGGGCTACGGCTGAAGTAGAGAACCACGTCCTCAAACCTCTCATACACAAGCAAATGATCTACTCCAAAGATGTCTCCCAATGGCCTCCTCCCTTTCTTTTATAGATCCCTCGGAGCCTTCTAGAGCATTATTTTATTATTATTTTATTTATGGAGCACTTTCCCCTTTTATTAAAATATTATAAAATATTCCTTTTTAATGCAGAAAAGGGTATATCGGCTACCACGCCTCCTCCGGTCACTGAAATCTCTGTCTAACTGTCCCATCGTGTAGGTCTCCTTGTCCCGGTTCCGATGAGCTATTACACTAAGGTGTTCCATCGTATATTCTTCCCGGAATGCCACCTTGAGCATAATCAGCTGAGTTAAGCCCATAAATAATTCAAAATTCCGAAAGTTATCGGAATGCATCGGAACGAAAGCCAAACTGCTCGGATGATGGAGTATATCAAGCGAATGCCTCCAAACACCATGAAAACTCCTCAAAACTCCTCCGAAAAGCTCCTGAGCCCACTGATAGCACCAATCTGTACATGTGACCTGTCTGCTCCTAACTCTGGAAGTCCCTCCTAGCCCTGTCATGGATGATACCAAAAATGGGAATATTACAGACCTCCCACCCCAAGATTGCTTGCCCTCAAGCAATCGAAATATGTGGACCACTCTATTGGCCCGCCGCATCTCAGACCCAATGCCTGGATCCCATACCAACCTCTGGGTGCTGCTATGCACCTGTGTCAAACCTCTCGGAACAGATCCCTCAATGACGGGATCCCAAACTGATCTCTCTCTGTCCCAGACAACAAACAATCCTCCCGGATCCCAACGCCACCATGGCCAATCATCGCCCAAGTCCCACGGCTCAGGCTGTGCACTGTCTCTAACTATATCTGATGCTCTCAGAGGTGAAGACCACCAACAAGCATCAATGCTCCCGGGCTTCTGCTGTGCTGTACCTGTAACTGCATATGCTGCCCCACCAACTGCATACCAACTCATCACTTCTCTCCAATCCAGGTCCTGACTCAATCCCATGCTGATCCTGTTCTCCTGAAATCGGGAAGGAGTCCTGAAGTAACGACAACCGGTGCCCTCCTGCCAACTGGAATCTGTAACATCTACTATGTCGAAGGGCCCCTGCTTTGATGTGCTCCCCACGAAAAATACTGTACCATCAAGAGGGTACCAACTCATGATCTCACGCCAGCCAACCTCAACATGTGGATGTTGTACCCTGTGCAACTCTGATCGTCTCATACCGCTATCCAAGTCAACATATGAGATCTGACTAGGTGGCTCTGCCTCTCTCTCTCCAACGGGAAGAGATGACCCAACAACACTGCTAGTCCCATCCATGCATGCTTGAAGGGGAATGATCTGACGCTCCAACGTGCCCTCTGATTGTACCATCAGGGAATCTAGTCGTTCCCCAATGCGGACCAACTTGGCCGCCGACTTGGCACAAGTCACTCTCATACCCTCCAGCTCCTGGTCCTGCAACAAAATGGCCTCCCGTATTGACGTGGCCTTCTCTCTCAAAACTCGAAGGTCCGTCCGAAGCCGATGATACCGCTGTCTGCGACCATCATCCAATACCTCTGTACCTGCTAGTGCCCTAGCTCCCCGCAAAACTATCCCATCGACCTCCAACGTCTCTAGAGGATATGGATCTGCAACTAGCGTCTGTGCATCTGACTGCTCCTCCTCAAAGGCTGACCCCAATGTTAGCTGCATATCTATCATAGGCTCAATGTGGGTGCCCATCTGGATCTCACCCAAGGAAATGTCATGCCTGATGTCCATGGTATCCTCCTCTGCTGACTCAGGCTCCATCATATGCTGCTCTGGCTGAATCATCACAAGTGACTCATCACCCAGAGTATCTCTCATAGAGTCTCCTGACTGCTCACCCTGCACACTGGAACATAGCTCTGGTCTACTGTCATCATCATCTCTGCATGGCTGCACTCGCTCCCCAGAAGTATCCTCATATGATCCCATGGACTCATCTGAAGAAGAGTCCTCATCCTGGCATACAGAAGGAACGTCTACTTGCTCTACCTCTGCCACCTCATCTGCATCTCTCAAACATGAGTGATCAGGCCCCCAAGGTTCTTTGCAAATGAAGCAAAGTCCCTTCCTCCTCAGCTCATTTCTGCTGCCTGTCCCACCAAACTGGAGCTGCTCCTCCCTGGTCAACTGTCTCCTGAGAAACTCAATGTTCTGCTCAACTAGCCCTTGGGCTAGCTCATAAGCAGCAGGCGAGACCAACCGCTTTCTCCTCCAAATGCTCAGCGACCTAGTCTGCAACTTCCGGCAAATGGTCTCAGGGTTTCTCATACATGACGATAAGATGGACTGCATGTGTGCTATGATAGTATCAGGATGATGTTTCCTAATGCTAAAGAAGCATCGGAACATCTGCAAAATCAGGTCATCACACTCAAGATAGAACATGACCTCATAAGTTCGGGCCATAGCCATGACTTCTAGAACCTTAAGCTTCCTCCCAAATGTAGACCCTGCACAAGTGTCCAAATCCTGAAAGGTTCCTACTATCAATCTGAAAATTCTTCTCATAATATCAACATTGTAGGGAGGGAAGGGTGCTGTTATCCTCAAGATATCGCTGAAACAAGAGGCAACTATCAGCTGGACTCTCTCACTTGGATGTTCCAAGAATCTGGCTTGTATCAATACAAGCATAGCTGGCTTCAAAGCCCAATTCAAACACCAATCAGATTGCTGTACCTTTGAAAGGCAGGATTCCAGCTCCTCTAACCTGAGAAAGTCAATTTCTGATCTTCCACTCTTTAATTCCATCCCTTGTACATACAGCCAATTTCCCACTTCTTCCTCCTTTTGTATATTCCTCGGATGCTCTTGTTGGAGCAATTTATGTACCTTCTTGGTGAAGGGTCTGCTGTTCTGATTAGTTTTTGGGTGTGTGCCATGGTTAATTTCTGTGTTCGATCTTCTCAATTTGTTTAGGAGTTCCTCCATCGTTCAGCCAATGGAAAGACCACTGTTTTTCTGAGTTTAATGCATTTTCTGAGTTTGCCAATTCTAAGAGGAATGATGGTACACAATGATACCTTCAGTCCTAACCACAGCTGATATCTATATTTCTAAGCCCAGAATTTTATATATATATGTTGTTTACAACAAAGGACAGGGCAAGATAACGATGCTTACCACATCAGCATAGACAGAAGACTGATTACAAACTCAGAAATCACTGATATAATTTGCTTTACTATCAAATATTACAAGTGAGTAAGGGGTTTCGAGAACCTGGTAACTTGGATGGTCCTGATGATAGTGATAGCGTTCTGCTCCAGTTCTTAATTTCTGATATCAGCAACCTGCTGCTTGAGCTCCGTCTTCTATCTGGCAATTGTCTTGACGTACCACCGTTGGTTTCTTAACTCCACGATTTTGCTGGTGTGGATCTCTGTCACAATTCCTTATCCGTGGTCGATGTCACAAGTGGCAACAGGTCAATGTAATCACAGGTCTGAAAAGAGTATCACTATAGCCCCACGAATTTTGAAGGATGCCCAGAAATGGAACTTGACGTTATATATCATCACCTCCACATTTTTCACAAATTCTGAATAACATAATACCAAGACACCAGTGAGGAATGTGCCTGAACATGTGGCTGAAGCACAAATCATACAACAGCGACAAGTTACCATCTGTACTAGTGTCCCCACTTGCTATTCAACGGAGGTTGTATTTGCTGCGATGATGTATCTCAACAGAATGTTCATAGTGCCACTCAGCTGAAGGCTATTTATGAATGCTCAAAACTGAAGGTCACAACATCTTCCCTCACAACACAACATAAGAATATGTGGGATCTGTCCCTTTTAACTTTAATAATTTAGCCACTATACACACGCTCAGCCAGAGGGATAACATATGTGGGTCTTTTCCCACAAAAATAAAATATCTTCCCTACAGAGATAATTTGCTCCATATTGCCTTCCAGTCAGGCCATTACACAGCATTCAAATCACGGTGGCTGGGATAAATTTGTGCCAAACATGGACCGATAGAAATATGTAAGTACTTAATTGGCAGCTGGAATTGATCCTGAGCCGATTCGTACTGGAATGTGACTCCAAACGCACATGTGCTCCAGGTCGATCTCAACGCTCAGCCATGATCGCTCAATGTTTTAGAATGCACTCGCAGGGACCAATGGCGTCTCTAGACTGTGTTCACACTTATTATAATTTTGATGACAGACCAACGTTCTTCATATTTCCACATCGTATTTGACGAGTGATCGTTCTTTGAAATCTTCGTTAAATCTGTTCACGGCTCCTGAGATGAGAATGATTTCTTCAATTAACTGTTGAGACTCGAATCCTGCCGCCACTACAGCTCACCTAACACCGACAACGTTATCATGCGGAGCGATTGCATCTACCGCCGTTAAGCAATTCGACGAGGTATTATTCTCGTACCGATAAACTTAATTGCAATCGATACGCCCAACAAGTTGCTCAGTCGCAGAGGGAATTTCGACTTGGCAGCAGTGGAATTTTGGGCCGGATTTTTATTTTGCTACCCGCAATGGTGAACCCTTCAATCGTATTCAGCCATATGACTGCATTTATTTCAAGAAATGTCAGCGCTATTCAAATGCCTTCACAACTACAAGAATATACATAATTCTTGCTACAGAGGTGGATGACGGCTGCATGCTAGGATGACGGCTGCATTCGTGGATAGGATGGCCTCTGACGCTCGGCCTCCCGAAACCAAATTGCCGTCATAAATTTATTTTAATGCGGCCTATCCAAATAACTCCACGTTACTTCCAAATTTTTGAAGCTCAAATAATAATTTCCACGGCCCCCACAAAATATTTTGGCTGAATATGAAACTTTGGCCCAGATATGAATTCGATGATTTGAAATAAAATTGTCAAACCCTTAAATGAGAGACAATTTCTTATGGCTTGCGGGAGAAAATCTCCAACCACTTTGATTTTCCTTTGGGACTGAAAATATCTGACAAATAGTTCTTCTGAAACCCTTCTTCTGAAGTTGTTCTATAATCAATATTCACTCCAATACTCTCTGCAACTAAGAACTGAAACCCACAGGCTGAGCCAAGACTGTGGCTCCGATACCACTGTAATATCCCGGATGGGATATTTTTACTAAAAATGCAGAAAAATACTGAATACCACAATTTGCCGTAAAATAAACATTTATTCAATAGAAGATTGCCATGTAAAAGAAAAGACAGGAAATGCTGCAATCCAATACCATATAGAACAGAAGGAAAATCTCAGCTTTTATTATAGATAATAAACAGGGGTTTACATATAGATCTGACCCAAGAAGAGCTGAGATAGAAAACCGGCCACCAAGATAAGCTGCTGAACGACACTGGCCACAAACTGCACTGCTGCCTCTCCCTCCGGCAACAGCTGAAACTGAACCCACTGAAACTGATGAAGCCCAAGTTGAAGATCTGAATGATCCTCACACCAAATTCTGAAGCTCTGTGAAACTCCTAAGTGAAGTCTCCTCAAGAGAGTTGGGTTTTCGTCCAACACTCACAAACCACCCGAGGGTTTCCGTCCTGGGGCTACGGCAGAAGTAGAGAACCACGGCCTCAAACCTCTCATACACAAGCAAATGATCTACTCCAAAGATATCTCCCAATGGCCTCCTCCCTTTCTTTTATAGATCCCTCGGAGCCTTCTAGAGCATTATTTTATTATTATTTTATTTATGGAGCACTTTTCCCTTTTATTAAAATATTATAAAATATTCCTTTTTAATGCAGAAAAGGGTATATTGGCTACCACGCCTCCTCCGGTCACTGAAATCTCTGTCTAACTATCCCATCGTGTAGGTCTCCTCGTCCCGGTTCCGATGAGCTATTACACTAAGGTGTTCCATCGTATATTCCTCCCGGAATGCCACCTTGAGCATAATCAACTGAGTTAAGCCCATAAATAACTCAAAATTCCGAAAGTTATCGGAATGCATCGGAACGAAAGCCAAACTGCTCGGATGATGGAGTATATCAAGCGAATGCCTCCAGACACCATGAAAACTCCTCAAAACTCCTTTGAAAAGCTCCTGAGCCCACTGATAGCACTAATCTGTACATGTGACCTGTCTGCTCCTAACTCTGGAAGTCCCCCCTAGCCCTGTCATGGATGATACCAAAAATGGGAATATTACACAAAAGCTATGAACTGATCCTCAAAAGCATTTTTATCATTGAGGCCTCTTTTTTTTTCATTTTCCTTCAATTTCCTTCTCATGCAAACATGTGACCTTTCATCTCCCTTTTTTCCTATTTTCCTTTATTTTCATAAATAAAATGCCAATTAATGCCTCTTTGCCTTTCCCAATTTCCTTAGCCATAATAAACAAAAAATGACACTCACTAGGATGTTTTGCACAACATTCAGCTTGGAATACGTGTGCCATGATTTTGCTCTTATTTTGCCTTTATTAATTTTATTACATGAACTATTAACCCAGGGTTGTTACATATTTGGACTTTTTATAATTAATGGTTGATGAAGAAGAATGACTTACCGACTACCACAATGTCTTACCTCAAGATGTCGGGTTGTGAACCATGATTATTTATAGGTCGATCATGCACTTTGGATAGTAAGGTGGGCTTGGTCTCAAATGGGGAACATTGCCACCACCTATGTCTAAAAATCTCCACACCTTTCAGATACAATTAGGAGCGACCCTTGGTGCGGTGTTTTTGTTAGTTTGTGTAGCTCGGACAAGTGTTCTAGTCTCAAGTGGTGTCAATTAGGTTAGGAACACAATTGGATTAATTATCTCCTAGCCCAGATTATTTTTCGAAGTAGAAATTTCTTAATTAGATTTATTAAACAGTTTTAATTATTTTCCTATGTCTAAATTAGGGAAATGGGTTAATTAATTAGTATTAAATGAGACAATTCAATTTATCTCTAGTGACTTCTAGAAAAATGACTTGATCTTAGCTATCGATTATGATTAGATCATTACTGTTGATTACTCAATGAGAGATTATAAGAGGAAATCGATGGGGCTTTTGGAAATCATTATTTAGCTTAAAAGTGATGCGCAGTGTGTTGAAGAATGTAATTAGGTTTGGTCTTTATAATTTATATTTATTGTACTTATCAAAAGAATTAAAGAAAAAAATTTATATTATCATTTGACATTTATTTTATTATTAAATGACTTATTAAAGCATGTTTCATGCTTGGGTCATATTTAGATTAAGGTCCCCGTTGTCGCGGTGCCCTGACAATCTGTGCGACAATAAAACTAAAGTTAAAATTAAATTCTAAAACTAAAACAAACTAAGATTAAACTCTAAAGTTAAACTAAATTAAAACTAAGTTAAATCTAAAGCTAATCATTAAAAATTAAAACTAAGTTAAAACTAAACTAAGGTTAAATTTAATATCTAAAATTTAAAATCTAAAGTTAGACTAAATCAAATCTAAACTAAAACTCTAATTGAATTAAAGCTAACGCTAGAATTAAAATCTAAGGATAACAATAAAATTAAAAATCGAACTATGACTATCCTAACTAAGATTAAACTACAACTAAAAAAAAAAAAAAAAACGCTAAAGTCTAACCTACGCTATCCATAAAAAAAAGGGTCTAACATTACGGTTAACAAAAAAAAAGACCGACTCAAAAATATGAAACCTAAATCTTAAACGCTAAACTATATACACAAAAAAAAAAACACGTTGAAACAAGTCGAAAGGGCGTTGAAATTTTATACGCGCGTTTTTAATGCTGGTTTGTGTCGTTTTATATGTTGCAGGTCGAGGAAGCCAGGCGGAATAGAGGCACGACGACAACAACAAGCTTGAAAGATGGCGTAGTGGCACGATGAAGGTCGTCGGAAAGATCAGGGATGAAGGCTGGACAACGCTGCGAGCTTGACGGCGTGAGCTAAGGCTGCAAACGGAGGAGCAAGGGACGCAGTGTTAATTTTGTTTATTTTTTTGTATTTGTGTTTGTTTTGCAGCTGCAGGTCGATATGGATGGCGGGCAGAGGAGGCAAAGCGAACAAGAATGAAGCCGGCAGATGGACGGGAAGAGATCGAGGGTTTTGAATGTGTTTTTGCAGGCGAGGGTTAGCAGAGATGGATGAAGGACGGCTAGGGAAAAGATCAGATGGACAACAGATGAATATTGCAGAGGAATGGGAGCAACAATGGGGGCTAGGGCATAAAGAGATCGATGGGCAGACAAGTGCAGAACTTGGATGAGGACAGATTGAAAGGGACAGTGCACACAAATTCGCCCAACAAACTTAGAAATCAAACTCTTCTTCAATTGACTGCAGCGCAAATCCTTATGTGCTTTTAAATTAAATGATGCCAAATCCTGCCTACAGCAGCCGAAGTTTGAGGCCAGATCTGGCCTTTGGAGGCTAGATCTGCCTCAGATCTAAAAGAATTTAGATTTGAACCCTGAAACCTGCAACAATCAGTCAGATCTGAGGACACACACCAAGAAACAATTACACCCTCACAGATAAATTACAAATTTACAACTAGTTTACAATTTAAAACCCTCATGGTCAGATCTGAATCCGTTTAGCACAATTTTCAGAAGTTTAAAATTTTTAGTGAGAGGCACAAGCCTTCGAAACCCTGCAAAATCACAAATATCGTAAGATAGACCCGGAATTTAACAAATAAATAGCTCATCAGATTTATGTTTATTGAGAGTCGGTTGGTCCAACCGAAGACTTCCCCAAACGCCCAATCTTAAAAAAAAAATTTCCCTGCACACTTAGATCTGAACTTTAGACTGATAGAGATTTAAGAAAACAACATGAGACCCTTAGAAAAATCAGAATGTTATTTATAAACCCAGAAAACTGCATAAGATACCTGTATGCAGATTAATCCATGTAGGCCATCAACCATAAAATGCAAGAAACCAAGTAGCAGAGTTTAGAGACAATTCACCACATAGATCTGAGAAGGAACATCTAGATTTGTAACCCCAAAGTCTTTAGCTTTATTCTTCAAAAAGTTTACAAGAGCTTCTAAGAGCAAGTGCACGATTCTGAGATCGGATGATCCAAGAATGACAAAGACCTCTAAATTTATAGGACCAGATCTCTAACGGCTAGTTTGGATGATCCTCGTCAAAATAATCTCAACCGTCCAAAAGATTTAATTATCTTTTAATCCGGAGCGTTGAAATTAAAATTTTGGGGAGAAAACGAATTTATCATTTAATTCAATTTTAATTAACTCAAAAATATTATTTTTGAGTTAATTACCCCAAAATTTTGACCTTGACTTAACCACCAAGGCCCAAGGGTCCAATATTTTTTAAAATTCTCAATATTCCCTTGGCCTGGGGCTGTCAAAATCATTTTCCAAGGACCCACAAATTTTGCCTTTAAAGATTTAATCCTAATTTAGGACCCCAAATTAATTAAATTTCTGGTTTAGGATTTTATTAATTAATTGACCAGAAAATTTAATTAATTGACTAAGAGGGGATTATAATTATTTTTCCAACCCTCTTTTACATGAGATAATACATTTACATACATGAAGGGGGAAAACCCATTCGTATAGACCATTCGTATTTGTGTTTGTTTTGCAGCTGCAGGTCGATATGGATGGCGGGCAGAGGAGGCAAAGCGAACAAGAATGAAGTCGACAGATGGACGGGAAGAGATCGAGGGTTTTGAATGTGTTTTTGCAGGCGAGGGTTAGCAGAGATGGATGAAGGACGGCTAGGGCAAAGATCAGATGGACAACAGATGAATATTGCAGAGGAATGGGAGCAGCAATGGGGGCTAGGGCATAAAGAGATCGATGGGCAGGCGTAATGAGGATGAGGACGATTGAAAGGGACAACAGCACACAAATTCGCCCGCAACCTAGAAATCAAACTCTTCTTCAATTGACTGAAGCTCAGATCCTTATGTTCTTTTAAATTAAATGATGCCAAATCCTGCCCTGGCTAACAACAAGTTTGCGTCGTATCCGGCCTTCGAGGCTAGATCCGCCTATATCTCCTCAAATTTAGATTTGAACCCCCGAAACCCGCAATAACCGCCCGTATCCGAGGACACACCAAGAAACAATTACACCCGCACAGATAAATTACAAATTTACAACTAGTTGACAATTTAAAACCCTCATGGTCAGATCTGAATCCGTTTAGCACAATTTTCAGAAGTTTAAAATTTTTAGTGAGAGGCACAAGCCTTCGAAACCCTGCAAAATCACAAATATCGTAAGATAGACCCGGAATTTAACAAATAAAGAGCTTATCAGATTTATGTTTATTGAGAGTCGGCTGGTCAAACCGAAGACTTCCCCAGATGCTCAATCTTAAAAAAAAAATTTCCCTGCACACTTAGATCTGAACTTTATACTGATAGAGATTTAAGAAAACAACATGAGACCCTTAGAAAAATCAGAATGTTATTTTACCATAAAATGCAAGAAACCAAGTAGCAGAGTTTAGAGACAATTCACCACATAGATCTGAGAAGGAACATCCAGATTTGTAACCCCAAAGTCTTTAGCTTTATTCCTCAAAAAGTTTACAAAAGCTTCTAAGAGCAAGTGCACGATTCTGAGATCGGATGACTCAATATTGACAAAGACCTCTAAATTTATAGGACAAGATCTCTAACGGCTAGTTTGGATGATCCTCGTCAAAATAATCTCAACCGTCCAAAAGATTTAATTATCTTTTAATCTGGAGCGTTGAAATTAAAATTTTGGGGAAAAACGAATTTATCATTTAATTCAATTTTAATTAACTCAAAAATATTATTTTTGAGTTAATTACCCCAAAATTTTGACCTTGACTTAACCACCAAGGCCCAAGGGTCCAATATTTCTTAAAATTCTCAATATTCCCTTGGCCTTGGGCAGTCAAAATCCTTTTCCAAGGACCCACAAATTTTGCCTTTAAAGATTTAATCCTAATTTAGGACCCTAAATTAATTAAATTTCTGGTTTAGGATTTTATTAATTAATTGACCAGAAAATTTACTTAATTGACTAAGAGGGGATTATAATTATTTTTCCAACCCTCTTTTACATGAGATAAAACATTTACATACATGAAGGGGGAAAACCCATTCGTATAGACCCTCAAATAAATACCCAGTTCTGCGACTCAACATATGATCTAGTAGACCAAGTAGTTCAAACTACTTTTACAAGGACTCGATAAAAAACACTAGGACTCACTTAGCATGCCGATGACAAAATCCACCCTAGCTTTGGGGTGAGGCTGGAGGGAAAAACTCTGCCGATCACTTTCGTGAATCAGTGAGACAAAAAACCTCCTAGGATGGAAGTCATCAACAACATACTAGGCTTACCTAGGTTGTTACATACAAGGACGGTCTTACTTAGATCATTTACATCATAAAATGCAGAATGGGTTTACATCATTATAAAAACTGTCGATCGGCGATGACATCTGGATGACGGAATCTGAATGGTGCAACCACGTCGAACATGACGAATCCCATTTCAAAAAATGGGGGTGTACTGCTATGGGGTCGTTGACAAAGTGTGGTCAACAGTCCCCATTGTGGACTTCTAGGTTAGTCATTACAGACCTATATTGACCCATCTTGGGCTTTTGAATCATGTAATTGTTGAATTTTGTAGCATTGGATGTGCTCTAGCCTCAAGATTTTGCAGAGAGGCTAAGACACATGCATTCTCCAAGACCCAAAAATCATTTGGGAGGAGATAATTTAATTAAAATAGTTAATAATTTTTAATGTATTCCTAAGTCTAAACTTAGGAAATGTGATTAATTAAATTGGGTGCGAATCTTCTAGATAAAGGCGTGGATCGAGTCCAAGTTAATTTGAGCCATTGATTAAGATTTAATCTTGGTCGTTGATATGTCAATGAGAGATTATAAGAAAGAACTCGATGGGCACTTGGAGAACAAACTTGAGATTAGCAAAGATCAATTTTGCTGGGAGATCGAATTCTCAGAGAGGCAGCGCTGAGTTTTAGAGAGAGATCCAATGAGATCGTTGCAGTGAGGGGCAAAGATAGTAGAACGGAGGAATTTTTCTAGATCCGGGGAGTTCAAGGTTGAGAAGACATTGAGAGCCACTGAGAGACCGTGTAGTGCGATGTAGAGCTTCAGAGGGAGTTTGCTATTTTGCTGAGAGACAGTCGAGATCTAGAGTTAGAAGTCGAGGTGTGAGTCTGTAGGGCCAGAGAGGTCGAGTTTCCAGTGAGCAGAAGATCACAAGGAGGTGACGCAGTTGCTAGAGCTGTGACACAGGGACTGTGTAGGCTGATGCAGTTACTGCGCAGAGACAACACAGAGACAACGCAGGGCAACTCTTCTCGAGTCCATATCAATGCCGGATTGTTGTGACAGTGTGAGATTTTCTCACTAACTCTCTCCTCAGTATTTCTCTGTATTGGATAGCCTATTTGGGAATATAACGATTTGTACTCAGATTACTACTGCTTAATATTAAAACCCTCAGCTGCTACACCAGTTTTTCCAAGTTGGGTTTTTCCGGGGACGATTGTCCAAAAATAACGGTGTACTTGTGTGTGTGTTTCTATCTTTCCTGCGTTGTACTTTTCACAGTATTTTATGTTGTGTACATTGTGTATTTGATTTCAATATTGATTGTGTAACACCGTAAATAATTTGTTTAGTAATTAACAAATGGGAGAAATCTAATTAGTTGCTACAGTAGGATTTCATTGGTGAAATTTTCACATGGTATTAGAGCGTAGATAAAAGCCAAAGAGCTCAGTTGTAGAAGGAAAGAGGGTGATTTGAGGAACTACGTAAGCAACTGCTTGAAACCCCAGTGAGCTGTGCAGTCCAGAGGCCAGCAGGGCAAAAATTTGAGGAAATTTGTGTCTTTGAGTTAGTCGACAAAGCACAAAATTTCCAGATCAAGAATTGCCAGAGGCAGAGGGAGCAACATCAAAAATTTCCACGCAGAGCAGATCTTTAGTTGAGACGCAGTCAGTTTGCAGCAGTAGTTGGCAGAATAGTGTCAGGAGGAAAGAAGAAGCACACTGAGGGAATTTTGTCCTTCAAGAATTTCTAGTCGGGAAGTTCCATGCAGAGCACCAATTGCTGAGAACAATTTTGCTCACTCCAACAAAGAGTGCATAGAGCCAGTCAACAACTGCGCAGAGAGAGAGGCAGAATTCGAATTTGTTTGGCGAGATGGCATTGGCTGGGTTGAGAGATCAGGATCGGTTGGACGGAGCGTCTAACTATGTAGTTTGGAAGGCGAGGATCTCCTTCCTTCTGGATGAATACGATCTCAAAACCTACATCGATAATGTGGTGGCGTCCCCACAAATCCAGATTAGAACAAGACATACAAGAAAGAGATGGCTAAGGCGAAGAGGATGATCCTTGATGGAGTTCAGGATCATGTTGTATCTCATATAGCGGCCTTGAGAACGACTAAAGAGATGTGGGACTCCCTTGCCACGCTGTACGAGGGATCTTCCGAGTAGCGAAAGATGTATCTGGAAGAAAATTTGAGGAGCACACGTATGCGGAAGGGTGAACACATAGATCACTTTCTCCATAGGCTTTAGGATGTCCGAGATTAGTTGGCTACTGTAGGGTCAGTGCCTTAGGCTATAGAAATGGTGCGGATAGCTCTGAATGCAATCTCAAAAGAAAGGAAAGTGTGTCCAAAGTATTTTGGGCAGAGAAACATTGCCAAAGTGGGATAGGATGTGGGCAGATTTGCAGCAAGAAGAGCTGAGGTGAGACTTGGTGAAGAGCACCTTAGAAGGTAGCAGCAGCAGTGGGACGAAGGCAGAGGTGAAGGAAGAGGAGAATGCAACCCTCACATCAAAGGGGTAGCAGGAGCAACGTAGAAGAAAGAAGGACGTTTCGAAGATCAAGTGCTTCAGATGTGGTGAACTTGGGCACTATGCTACCCAGTGTCTGCTCAGAAAGAGAGACAAAGAAGAGAGGCAGGATCAGCCGGCTGTATCCGCAGAGATCGACAGGCTGTCCTCCAGACTTGAGGAAGATTTTTCCATGATCACCGATATACCTCTAGGGGTGAGGTGGGGTGATTTGGTTTTGTAGCCCCACAGAGCTACGAGATGGGTAGGGTCATTAAGGAGTCCATCTTTTGGATCAATTCCTTGCTACGGGAGCCCATAGCAGTAGTAGCAGGATGGCACCAATGATAGTTAGTGCAATTAGGTGCAAGAGTGACAGATGCCGTGGCTAGTAATGTAAGAAATTGAGCAACGCAGAGCAGAGTTGGCAGTAGTTCAACAACACAATACAGATTTAGCAACAACGCAAGGGCTTCAGTGACAATGTAGAGACTAGCAGCAGTCAAGATTCGTGAGACAGATGCATCAAACTGAACACATGCAATTTAGTATGATGGACATCTCTCAGTTGCAATAGTAGCAGATGAGAGACAATTGTAGATGTTGCAGAGGCAGTAGCAACAGAGTTGCAGTGCAAATGCAGTAGTTGGTAGCAGTATGTGTGGAAATTTCTGAATCTTTACACTTTATGCAGAAATTATCACTGTTAATCTGGTAATGCTCCTCCTACTTAGACAAGTTATTAACTGAATAAATTCAAGTTAAAATCGAATCAAAACACATAACAGACCTCTACCAATTCAGATCTAGAACAAGTTCATGCACACATAGACAAAGTGACAGTTATTTCTGGACAAATAGTCCTTGGAAAAATCCAATGCAGGAAAACCGGTCTTTGGCTGTTGGAGGGTTTTATTATTAAGAATTTTCTAAGTACAACAAGCCTGGGTTTTAGATCTGGAAAACCCGACAGAGAATATACTAGATCTACAGCTCATTGGCTGATCTAGGGCCAAAATAATGACTGATCCACACCCTCAAATGGGATTTACAAAACTCAGCCAAGATTAGGGACTAGAAACCCTAGCGTTGCCCCCAAAAGCCTCTGCGTCAGCCTCTGAAGCCCCTCTGACCCTCAGCGTTGCTTCGGAAAGGTCTATGTTACCCCAGACTGGGTGATGCAGGCCATGCCGCCCCTTAGGGTCTCTGCGTAACACTGAGAGGGTTTCCTGCTAAAAATCATGCTGTCCTTGCTCCTGCAACTTCCCTTTTCCTCTGCGCTGTCCTTGAGCTGATCTCTGCCTCTTGTGTACTAGACCTCGGGATTTGATCATCCCCTTGGCCTAAATTCCCCTCTTTGCAGCTGAAACACTTATGAGAATTCTTAGCAAACCCTACCCTAGAATCTCAGCTTAGCTTCAGTGCTCTGCCTTTGTATATCATTACAAATGACCCCAAGCCTTTCCTTTATACTTTTATCGTTGACAAATCAACGACCACGATCAGATCTTGAATCAATGGCTAAGATTAAAAAAAGCTTGATCCATGTGACTTAAGACAATTTCATCACATGTTTAATTAAATTCACTAATTATTTAAGTTCCCCAAGTTTTTACCTAGGAAATACATTAAAATAATTAATTAATTTAATATCTCCTAAACCAGATGAAATTTCGCAAATCAATTTATGGGTCTTGTAGATCAAGTGTACTCTAGTCGCTCCACAAAATTTCGGAGCTAGAGCACAACTGATACTACCCCAAATACACAAAATCTCAACAGTATGCAAAGTCAGCAGCGACACAAATGCATCGCAAAATCAACGTTGCGCAGTGGTAGGTGGGCAGTGAGGCCAAACATCAACAACACAACATGAGGTGATACAGAGTTAGAGTGATGCTTCAGTGGGTTGCAACACTAGAGCACATTCCTCGCTAAGAGGGTGTGTTGATTTTTGTAGCATCGGATTTGCTCCAACCTCGAGATTTTGCAGAGAGGCTAAGACACATGCATTCTCCAAGACCTAGAAATCGTTTGGAAAAATTCAACCCGAAGATTATTTAATTAAAACAGTTAATCATTTTTAATGTATTCCTAAGTCTAAACTTAGGAAATGTGATTAATTAAAGGGTATTAATTAAATCGGGTGCGAATCTTCTAGATAAAGGCACAGATCGAGTCCAGTTTAATCTGAGCCATCGATTAAGATTTAATCTTGGCCATTGATATGTCAATGAGAGATTATATGAGCTTGATGTGCACTTGGAGGACACACTTGAGATTAGCAGAGATTGATTTTGCTGGGAGATTGAATACTCAGAGAGGCAACGCTGAGTTGCTAGAGAGAGATCCAGTGAGATCGTTGCAGTGAAGGGCATAGACAGTAGACCGGAGGAAGTTTCCTAGATATGGGTAGTGCAAGACAGAGAAGACATCAAGAGCCACAGAGAGGTTGCGCAGAGCTTTAGAGGGAGTATGCTTTTTCGCTGGGAGACAGTCGAGATCTACTGCCGGAAGTCGGGGTGTGAGTCCGGAGGGCTAGAGAGTCGAGTTTCCAGTTAGTAGAAGATCAGAAGGAGGAGGTGACATAGTTGCTAGAGCTGTGACGCAGGGATTGCGTAGGCTGACACAGTTACTATGAAGGGCAACTCTTCTCCAGTCTAGATCTGTGTTGGATTTTTGTGATAGTGTGAGATTTTCTCACTAACTGTTTCGTTAGTATTTCTCTATATCAGATAGCCAGTTTGGGCATCCAACAATTTGAACTCAGATTACTAATGCTTAATATTAAAACCCTCAGCTGCTGCGCCGGTTTTCCCAAGTTGGGGTTTTTCTTGGGACGATTGTCCAAAAATAGCGGTGTACTTGTGTGTGTGTGTCTATCTTTCCTGCATTGTTTTTTTTGCAGTATTTTATGTTGTGTAGGCTGCAATGTATTTTATTTCGATATTTACTGTGTAATACCGTAAATAATTTTTTCAGTATTTAACAAATAGGAGAAATCTAATCAGTTGCTGCAGTAGGATTTCATTGGTGAATTTTTCACAGTAATTAGGTTTATTTTTGAGTAAAAAATGGTTAGTAGCCCTCCACATCAAGTTGGCCTTAAGGAGATAAAGTCAGCCTCAAAGGGACAAATTCGAACTATTTTGAAGCCTATAAAAGTAAGGAGATCAAATTCATTTGAAGCATTACTTCTCAAGCAAGTTCAATATTTACTGCATCGAGGGAAAAAGTGCGAATTAGAAGGAAGAGGCAGAAAAGAGTGCGAATTGGGTCTAGAAGCAAGAGGAAGAGAGAATTGAAATTTTGGTGAAGGAATCTCTACATTTTGTGCCCTCTCTTGGGAGATCGAAGTCTTCTAGTGTTTGATGCTGCTGAATCTATTGCCGAGTCGAAGTTACAGGAGGACAAGTTGCTGCTACTGCTTGGTCGAAGAGCTGGAAGGCTGACTTAGTGCGGAGGGAAAGTTTGGCTCATGTATAGGGTGAAGAGTCTCAAAGAATACTATTGAAAGGAAGAATTATCTTGACTGGGTTTTCCCCTTTGAGGGCGGTTTGACTTGGCATAGTGCCTATATCTTGTGTCTCTTGTTTTTTATCTTCATACACACATAATATGGTAATTGCTTGATGAAAGATAAGATAATAAAGAAGTAAAAGAAACCAACACACTCACAAGTAATTATCAAGATCGAATAATCAAACCCTAATATAACTACATTGATTCTTCAACATGGCATCAGAGCTAAGGTCAGGAGGAATTTAAGATCACTTTATTGGCATGGTTTCTCCCTCTTTGATGGACTACACAAGGATGGGTATCAACACTGCTAGAAGCTTGATCAAGAAGTTCATCCATTACTTATTCATCAAAGTCAAAAGTAAGGATTTCATGGCTGACCTTTCAGGATCTCTCCATGATGACAATGCATGGATCATTGATAGTGAAGCATCAAGGCACATGACAGGGGAAAGTAAACAATTGCATACACTATCAAGGGATGACTTCTCTTGCAGTGGAATTAGGTGACAACAAAAGCTATGCTGTGAAAGGCTTGTGATCAACCTCGCGGAATTAGAAAGTGGATCGAAGCTGCAACTCAACAACATACTATATGTTCTAGGTTTGAAAAAGAATTTGCTTTCTATTTCTTGTTTAGAAGATAAAGGAGAAAGAATTGCTTTTGTTGATGGAAAAGTATTGGTTCGGGGCAAAGTCTCTAGCATTGCCAAAGCTAGAGTTATTGGAGTTCATGAAGGAATTTTGTATAGGGTTACTACACCATCTCTTCAAGCTTTAGTTCATATGGAAATTAGTCCTATTGAGCTATGGCATAGAAGATATTGTCATCTACACTACAAGTTTATTCCCACTCTTAACCAATTGGTTAATGGCATCCCCAATATAAAGGAATATCATGAATGTGTGTGCAAGGGATGCTCTTTGGGAAAACATACAAGAAATCCGTTTCCAAATAGTGAATCTAGGGCCAAAGAAATTATGGACCCTATTCACTCTGATGTGTGTGGGCCCATGTCTGATAAATCTCTTGGAGGTCATCTCTATTATGTGACTTTCATAGATGATCGTTCTAGAAAGACATGGATCTATCTTCTCAAGAAAAAGGACGAAATATTTGAGAAATTCAGGAATTTCGAGCTGAAGTGGCAAACCTCACCGAAAGAAAGATAAAGATCCGACAATCGTGTATATACAAAATAGAAGTCCCCACAGAAGTCGCAAGAATATAACTCCCGAAGAAGCATTTACAGGAAAGAAGCTGAGTGTGGATCACCTCCGAATCTTTGGAAGCCCTATGTACACCATGTTCCAAAGGACAAGCAAAAGAAGTTGGATTCTACTAGCATCAAAGGAATATTAGTTGGATATAGTCTCTCCTCAAAGGCATATATCTACATCAAAGAAAGAAGGCAAATCGAAGTAAGCAGAGATGTCATATTTGATGAGAGCCAAGCCTACAAGAAGTGCAAAGATATTCCCATTGATTTTGATGACGAAGAATCTCCTATATTCAAAGAAGAAGAACCACACCATGAAGATCCTACTACAAATCAAGAAGAAGGACCAAGTGAACCTATTTAACCTGTGATAATCCCGACCACAAGGAAAAGGCCAATTTTTTAAAAATCTACACTACAAGATGCCGAAGGACATGAAGCTCCAATAGGAATCTTAAAAGAAAGCAAAAGACCGAAGATATACTCTGGCTATGCTGCATATATTACGAAGCTAATTCAAGCTGAACAATCTACATTCGAAGAGGTTGTTCAATAGGATGTCTGGAAGAAGGCGATGCAAGAAGAATATCAATCCATTATGAAGAATGGGGTTTGGGAAATCGTTCTTAGACCTAGTGACAAATCAGTTGTCACATCCAAATGGATCTACAAAGTCAAGCATGCTAGGATAGACAAGTACAAAGCAAGGTTTGTTGCATGGGGCTTCACTGAAAAGGAAGGAATAGATTATGAAGAAACCTTTGCACTTACAACAAGGTATACTACCATTAGATCTTTGGTTTCATTGGCTGCTACAATGGGTTGGAATATCCATGAAATGGATGTGAAGATTGCATTTCTAAATGGGACCGTTGATGAGGAAGTATACATTGAACAACCCAAAGGTTCTGAAGTAAATAGCAGGGATTCTTACATCTACAAACTCAATAAAGCCCTATATGGCTTGAAGCAAGCTCCTAGGGCATGGTTGATCCAAAATGGATCTTGTATGTTAAGTTGAAATTTGCTTAACGACTAATATGGTCTCATGTAGCAATTTGTTTTCAACTTACGCAGAGGATGGGAAGTTCCAGCTCAATCCGAAAACAACATCAAGTTTCTGTTGCTCTGAATCTGGCGCTTCTTACAGTTTCTCATTTGGACATCGAATAATGGAGAAACAATTTGTCGAAGTTGAAGTGTCAAAGAGTGCCTTGCGGACTATCTGACTTGTTGCATTACAATAAGGCGCAACAAAAGAATGGTGGTAAGAAACAGATGGTGTTAATGTTTTTGGCACATTTATATTTGGCGTAAGTTACAAGGGTCAGATTGTGTCAATGATGTCAAAATTACATGGTGCATTTTTACCCTAATGCTATGGAGGTCATGGTGTATGAGGGTTCATGGTTTGATGTTAATGTGTGTGACAAGGTGACATTGTAAAAGGTTGCTAAATCTAAGTCCTAGCACTAGTCCTAAGTCCTAAGACCTAAGGCTAAGACATAAACACCTAGCGCAAACCAACCATGGTGTAAATCTAATGCAATGTAATGAAACCATGGTGTAAAGGGTTTCGGACTTTGTTTAAAACATTATAAAGGTTCAGACTATGTATTAAAAACCCACAGTCCTAACTGCCAGAGAGGACCGTGTCGGAACTGGGGTTCATGTGAACAGACAAGCAGATAGATCGTAGCAATTAACGCGCAGTTTTAGAGTAACTGCAAACAATAGAGATCACCACGCAGAGTTATGACATGTGAATGGGTGGACTTAACCGCAGCAGGCAGGCGGCATGTGAACATGGCAGAGGTTTCGTAGCAGACCATCAGCAGTTAACCGCATGCTTGTGAACAGGCGGGGATAGACCGCAACAATTGGATGTAATTGTTCAGAGTTTGACTGCAGCGGAGATCGGAAGAAGTTACATGTGAACGCGGAGAATGCAACTGTCAGCTGAAGCCGTCGAGATCAGGCCGCGAGGTGTCAGCAGGAGGTTAGACCGCGACGCAGTCACATGGCTGTCAGCTCATTTCGTGCTGGTTGTTGACTGTTAGGGTTAAATTATATCATAAAGTCTAATTTGGTTTTTGGTTTTAAATTCGCCAAGGTATAAAGTTATCCACCTTATCACCTTATCCCTAGGTGTCACCTTAGTACAAGACCGAGACCATGCACCATTTTAATCCATTCGATGCATGCTAAAGAAGCTCGAATAGCCAATTGCATAATGTATATGCACATATCGAGCCATAGAATTGGCCAATTCCTTAATTAGTTAAAACAAACAGTGCTAAATGTGGCATTCATCCGTCTTATAAATGCTTCGGATGTTTAAAGCATAGAGGACACTCTGTTGGAGATCACATATTCAGTGTGAGAGTTCTTCTTGAAGCTTTTCAGGAAGGAAGCAACATTCTTGAAGACATGCTTTTGAAGCCCTTTTTGTAGACAGAGATTTGTAGAAGCCTTGGAAAGAAGAAGAAGAGTGGCAATCAACAACCCATCAAGTCTTTTTCTAACGCATAAGCGAAGCCTTGCAGGAAAGCGGTGAGAAAATCCAGGGCGAAAATTGCACTTCAGGAGCTTCAAAATCAGAGTTTGTACATGCTTGCTAAATGCCTTTATCTGCCCAATAGAAGAGCCAATTTATTAGGTTAATGGATAACGACTCATTGTTTTATGAGGGGAAAGTAGGGTGGGAATGACTAGAAGGAGAAAGACAACTTTCTCTCGCAGTCAATACCTCAATACCAAATATGGTTTGTAATAATCTTCCTCTTCACTTGAGTTTCTCGAGGGAGTGCTGCCTGCCCTTACCCAACAACACTTGCTTAAATAATCTTAGTGGATATACAGTATTCCAATTGATTTACCGCCACGCCTAATGAATGCTTGGTTATTATACATCTGCCCTTAGCTACATATTGGGTTAGAGACAGATTGTATTTTGAGCGTTTCTTGGTCGTCATTGGGCCTATTCAAGAACGAAGACAGGCGTTGGAAAGCTGTTGCAGAGAGCTTTCTTTCTACATTGTCCAGTAGTGCCTGCGAGCACGGATCAACTGGAAAATTCACATGTAACAAAACTCTTGAAGCTTTCCTAATAGAACGATCGAACAATTGAAGCAGACCTGGAGACAGTCCAGAAGGGATGAACTCCATCATCAAATTCTTACTGAGTTTGACTTTTTCGTTATTGCTGCTTATGCGCCATTTACTTTTGATGTTTTAGAGCATAACATCTGTTTAAGTTTCTTCTTGCAATTTTCTTACATGCAATCGTAGTTCACTGCTCAATTGCACTAAGTCAATCATAAATCAGTCCCATTCTAGTCTTGCACTTATTAAGAGGAGGATCTAACTTCCGCATTTCAGATCATTTTGGTATTAGAGCCGTTTGGCTCTCTTTTAGTTGCATGAATGGGAAAGAATTTTAGGCAGCTCAGGTTGAAAGAACTTGAAGAGTTCAATCAACAGTTTCAGCAGGAGAACGCTGCTTTGCGACGAATGGTTGAAGCTTTGCAGAAGGACAAGCAAAGATTGCGGATAGTGATTGAAACTTTGCGAAGGAATCAAAGAAGAAATAGTCCTTCGGTTCACAGCTCATCTATTGAAGGAAAAAAGGAAGCTCCGCTTCTTCATCAGGAAGATGGAGATAGTTCATCCCTATCGACGACTCCAAAAGCACAGTCGGTAGAAGAGGCTATCAGAACCTTTTCCTCATCTTCTGAGGACACTCCTTATATCCCATCATCTCCAAGAAATGATTC
The DNA here is from genome assembly GCA_034641835.2 of Pinus albicaulis. NCBI lineage: Eukaryota > Viridiplantae > Streptophyta > Pinopsida > Pinales > Pinaceae > Pinus > Pinus albicaulis. Next base: position 480,394,407 of record CM076578.1, read on the forward strand.
AGAGGAAGATGGTCATTCGAACAATAAGGAAATTGGAGCTTTTGAAAGACATATGCGAGGAATGGGAATATCACTGATGAACAAAATGGGATACTAGGAGGGACAAGGCCTTAGAAGCATCGTCAAGGAAGGCTCCAACCGATCTCTGTGCATGAAAGGCCGAATCATGAAGGCTTGGGTTATGGTCAAGAAAAATGTGACTACTGCGGGAAGAGAGATCACATTGCAGATCGATGTTGGACCCAACACCCAGACCTAATGCCAAAAAAGTTGCAGGGCGGAAAAGGTAAGCTGATGAAGCAATCTGGCAGTGATTTAGAAGGTGAGTCCTCAAGTCAAAACTTAATATTAAAAGTATCAAGAGAATTTATCCGTGTATATTTTGTGGTAGTAATTCACATTGTGTAGAAGACTGTTGGAAACAGAAAAGTTTCAGTAAGAAAATAGGTGCTATCAAAAGTCAGCCATCGAAAGATGGTGTAGCACTGCAAGTGAAGAAGCGTCCCGGAAAGACCTTATTCAATCAAACAATGAATCCACAACAGTTGGACAAAATTCATGAAAGTCCAACAAAAAGGGAGCTAGCACAAACTCTGGAGAACGAGTTTGTCAACATTGCAAACTGAACGAGCATTCAAAGAACAAATGTCCGATGTTACCACGAGAGACAACACCTATAGAGCAAGAGACATAAAAAACACCTGGAGCTGAGGAACGTAAGTCTCCAGATTGGAACTGGGCAGATTACATGCCATATGTATAAAATGTGAGTTTGTAACTTGTTGACACTAGACCTAGTCAAAATCTGCAAATAAGTGTCTAGATGTTTTTTTTTTTACATTGACTCATGTTGATAATAAAGTTCATGTTTGTAATAAAACTTTTGGAGGTCCAACAGTTCTTTTTGTTGGGAGGTGTGATCCAAAATGGATCTTGTATGTTAAGTTGAAATTTGCTTAACGACTAAGATGGCCCATGTAGTAATCTGTTTTCAACTTATGCAGAAGATGGGCAGTTCCAGCTCAATCCGAAAACAACATCAAGTTGAAGTGTCCGTCGCTCTGAATCTGGCGCTTCTTACGATTTCTCATTTGGACACCGGATGATGGAGAAACAATCTGTCGAAGTTGAAGTGTCAAAGGGTGCCTTTCCGACCATGTGACTTGTTGTACTACAATAAGGCACAAAGATTTATCACCAGTATCCTGCAAAAGAATGGTGGTAAGAAACAAATAGTGTTAATGTTTTTGGCACATTTATATTTGGGGCAAGTTACAAGGGTCAGATTGTGTCAATGATGTCAAAATTACATGGTGCATTTTTATCGTAATGCTATGGAGGTCATGGTGTATGATGGTTCATGGTTTGATGTTAATGTGTGCGACAAGGTGACATTGTAAAAAGTTCCTAAATATAAGTCCTAACACTAGTCCTAAGTCTTAAGACCTAAGGCTAAGACATAAACACCTAGCGCAAACCAACTATGGTGTAAATCTAATGCAATTTAATGAAAGGGTTTCAGACTTTGTTTAAAACATTATAAAGGTTCGGACTATGTATTAAAAACCCACAGTCCTAACCGCCAGAGAAGATTGTGTCGGAAATGGAGTACATGTGAATAGACAAGCGAATAGATTGTAGTAATTAACGTGCAGTTTCTTAGTAACCGCACACAGCAGAGATCATCGTGTGGAGTTGTGACATGTGAAAGGGTGGACTTAACCGCAACAGGCAGGCGACATGTGAACGTGGCAGAGGTTCCGTAGCAGACCATTAGCAGTTAACTACATGCTTGTGAACAGGTGGGGATAGACCGCAACAGTTGGATGTAATCGTTCAGAGTTTGACTGCAGCGGAGACTGGAGGAAGTTACATGTGAACACGGAGAATGCAACTGTCAGCCGAAGCCGCCGAGATCAGGCCGCGAGGTGTTAGCAAGAGGTTAGACTGCGACGCAGTCACATGGCTGTCAGCTCATTTCGCGACGGTTGTTGACCGTCAGGGTTAAATTATATCATAAAGTCTAATTTGGGTTTTGTTTTTAAATGCGCCAAGATATAAAGTTATCCACCTTATCACCTTATCCCTATGTGTCGCCTTAATACAAGACCGAAACCATGCACCATTTTAATCCATTCGATGCATGCTAAAGAAGCTTGAATAGCCAAGTGCATAATGTATATGCACATATCGAGCCATAGAATTGGCCAACTCCTTAATTAGTTAAAACAAACTATGCTAAATGTGGCATTCATCCATCTTATAAATGCTTTAGACGTTTAAAGCATAGAGGACACATTGGTGGAGATCACATATTTAGTGTGAGAGTTCTTCTTGAAGCTTTTCAGGAAGGAAGCAACATTCTTGTAGATAGGCTTTTGAAGCCCTTCTTGCAGATAGAGATTTGTAGAAGCCTTGGAAAGAAGAAGAGTGGCAATCAACAACCCATCAAGTCTTTTTCTAATGTAGAAGCGAAGCCTTGCAGGAAAGCGGTGAGCGAAGCCAGGGCGAAAGTTGTACTTCAGGAGCTTTAGAATTAGAGTTTGTACATGCCTGCTATTTTGAGCGTTTCTAGGGTGAAGAGTCTCAAAGAATACTATTGAAAAGAAGAATTATCTTGATTGGGTTTTCCCCTCGAGGGGGGTTTTGCCCTGGCATAGTGCCTATATCTTCTCTTGTTTTTTATTTTCATAGCCACATAATATGGTAATTGCTTGATGAAAGATAAGATAACAAAGAAGTAAAAGAAGCCAGCACACTCACAAGTAATTATCAAGATTGAAGAATCAAACCCTAATATAACTGCATTGATTCTTCAACACAATGATAGTGTGGGAGACACCAACAAAAGGTTCAACAATGATTGAGATCGATTTTCCAGAGAAAATTTCATCACAGTGATTTCAATTTTGTCAATGACGAAGGGAGATCGAATTATTTAGTAGAGGCTGAGTTTCTCCATGTAGTGTGGATTGATAGAGAGCGACCAATTTTCTAGAGAGAGGTAGAGTTGCAGGAGGAAGAGCGAATTTTCCTGAGTGATTGAATTGCAGGAAAAAAACTGAGTTTTCCAAAGAGATCGATTTTTCAGTGGAGGCCGAATTATTCTACTAGGGAGTGTGAGTTTCCAGTGGATTCTCTAGGCCGCACACGTGGGTTGATTCTGGGATGAAAAGTAGGGCAATTGATTCAGAGGTGCTAATAGCTTCCAGGAGGTTTGAGGTTGAAGTTGCTTGCAAAAGCGAAGGAAATAATTTGCCAGTGCTTTGTTAATTTAAGGCAAGCAATTTATGTATTATTTCAATTAGAGATTTGTTGATGATTAATAAAACCCTCATCTGCAGAACTAGTGTTCCCCACATTGGGGATTTTCTAGGGACAATTTGTCCAAAAATATTGGTGTCCATTTTATGTGTGATGTTTTTATAGTTCCTGTGATTTATTATTTGGTGAAATTTGCAGATGTGTTTTTTTTTTTTTCCCAGAGAAAAAAGCATAATTTTATTACTGCAGGTGAGTACAAAATTACAATGAGAATCACAAGTACTATGTGTTCTATGAAGACAAACCCAAGAGTTTGTATACAAAAAGCATTTACAGAGAAGAAAAAAAACATCCTGTTCTGAATCAAAATCTGTCTTTAACCCTATTCGAATGGAGAAATCTGTTGTTCAATTTTAAAAAGTAGGAGTTGCTGCTATCTCCTTTTAAACAGTCCAGCAAGGAAACATTCTGAAGAAGAACTACCTAGAAGAGAAATTCTTAAGAACATCGAGCCAATCAAAGCCCAGACAGTCAAAGGACCAATAGGTTGCTCCAATAGTTGAATATGCCTCACAAAATAATTCTGTAAAAAAACTGTATTATAGCACCGCCCAGGTAATAAACATATCACTGTGTGTGTCATTTAAAATGGGACCAGCCCGCTGTAGTAATCCTTCAGGCACGAAAACCAGGCAGTATAAGTGTGTTGCGCAGCCACCATCCCAGAAATAATGTTTAGAAAATGTTCTCCAAGAGAAAACAGCCCGTGGATTATAGTTGTCATAGTAGATAAGGGGTTCCAGCCCACAGCAAAACACAACCACGAGTCTGCATCCCCAGATAAAATAACAGTGATCACACCCATCTTCATCTAAACTGTTGTGAAAATGAACTCGCACCATATGTGTGCGTTCAGTTGGCAATTGTTTGTCATGCCAACAAAGGAACCCTGAAGCCTCTCAATCAAATAAGGAAGGATGAAAGTATTCAGTGATATTCCCATCCTCATGTTCTCTAATAGTCCAGATACCATCATCCTGCTGAATCCCCCTCTTTGAAGCTCGATCAACCACTTCATTGTTTTCTCGGTATATATGTTGACAGGAGAACGATTCAAAAGAGAGGAGGATCTCCCTAATAGAGCGAAACAAATTTTGTAAATGGAAAACTCTGCAATTCTGAATACCTTTTATCCAATTAATCACATTCAATGAGTCCCCATAGAGATTTAACTTTCTGCAACCTTTCTCCACAGCGAACAACAGAAGTATCTTGAGGCTCAGCAATTCAGCATAATTATTTGTTCCTTCCCCAAGCCCAACTGAGATCTCAAACCAATGTGAATCAGAAAGAAATAGCAGAGCCCCTCCACCATAAATATTTTGCTGCATAGCCCCATCGAAAAAACCCCAAGGAATCCTCCTATCAATGTCCATCAGTAGAACCTCCCTCTGATTGGCTGCACGTATATGAATAGGAAGGGCAGAGTGTAGACCTACAGTCATGGCACCAATGATCTTTGGTGTACTGACCGACCCATCAAAAAGCAGTCGATTACGAGCCAACCAACAACCCCAGATTACAAGGAGAGGCAAAGCTTTTAGTTTCTGCTCGGCATAAGCCACCCACCACAAATCCCATGCATATGCCACAATTAAGCCCTCCCATCTACAATGTATACCCACTAACCTGGAAACTTCCAGCCAAACACCTTTAATGAAGGGACATCTGAGGAAAAGGTGGTTAACTGATTCCTCGTTAGATTTGCACAGACAACACCAGCCAGGGCCCTGAAAACATCTGTGTTGTAGCACCTCCCAGGTGGGGACTTTATTTTCAAGGACACACCACATAAAAAGGCGAGTCTTAGGAGGGAAATTTAGTTTCCAGAGTTTCTTCCACCACCACCGCTCTTCACCCAAGTCAGCCCCAGCACTTAGTTTTGTGTATCCCGCCCGAGGAGAATAGATCCCCAATGAATCAAAATCCCAAGCTATCATATCATCCCTATCCTGAAGGAATATATGAGCCTGTTTTAAAGCTCGGATATAAACGGCCAAAGCCCTCTCATCAATAGCATCCAGCCCCAAAGAAGAGGCCAATATCCATGGCTGAATGCCCAACCTTCTCCGAGCTAGATCAACAAGATGGGAAAGAAAGGTAATCCCCCTCTGCCTTAAAGCCTCAACCGTGCACCTGGGCAGGATGTGTTGTTGTTCACTTCCCATCCAAGGATCCTCACCAAGCCGGAGCTTCCTGCCACTACCCACATCCCAAGCCAGACTTGTTTCCAGAATGTGAAAGGATTTAACAAGGGCCTTCCAAATCACCGACCCACCCACAAAAGATTTCCTTGGATTCCTTATCCAGTCAACAATAGAAAATGGAGCAATATATTTCTGAGTGATCACCCGTGTCCAAAGACTGTCCACAGTGATGAACCTCCACCCACCCTTTGCAGCAAGAGCCTGAGCAAAAAGGAAGATATTTTTCAGTCCCCATCCTCCCATCCCTTTAGGGACAGCAATTTTTTCCCATCTCACCCAAGGGGTCACCAACGAATCCTGTTTCCCACTCCAAAGGAATCTAAAGCAGATCCTCCTGGCTGCCTCCAAAATACCCTTGGGAATCCAAGAGAGGGACAGCCAATATACAGGAACAACCTCCAGAACGGACTTAACTAAAATCAGCCTCCCAGCTCTAGACAGCCATTTATGACACCAAACTCTCAAGCACTTTTCCAGCTTTTCCAACAACCAGCTCCAATCATGTTTCCTATAATCATTGGGTTTTAAATGGAACCCCAAATAATTCAGCCCAACATCCAAACCAGCAAAATTATAGGGAAAGATCCTCACAAATTCATGCCTCTCCTCATCCCTCAGAAAATGAGTAGTTATGGAAGACTTCCCAGCATTCACTTCCATACCAGTAGCCTTGCTAAACAGGTCCAAAATCTCTCCAATAGTGATTGCATCTCGCACCGAGCCAGAGCAGAAAATTAAAACGTCATCAACAAAAAGTAGATGAGTGATGAAAAAATTAGGAGCAACCTGTATACCCTTTAAGGAGCCCTGCCTCTTGGCCTCCTGAAGAGCTCTGCTTAAACCCTCAGCAACCAATAAAAACAGAAGGGGAGAAAGGGGGCACCCCTGGCGCAGACCCCTTTCAGCATGAAAAAAGGGAGATGCAGCCCCATTAAGCAGAACAGAGAAAGAGACAGTTGTAATACAACTCATAATCCATCTTATGAAACCAATGCCAAAACCAAGGTGAGTTAGAAGCATACGAATATATAACCAGCTTACCCGGTCATATGCTTTGGAGAGGTCTATTTTCAGCACAGTCCCTTTCAGATTCTTGGTCTTCATGCTATGGAGAGCCTCTTGAGCCGTTCCGATTGCTTCATGTATTTGTCGACCATCCAGGAAGCCAAATTGTTCACCGGAGATATGTGAAGACAGTATGCATTTGAGCCTTCTCGCAACCACCTTGGCTACCACTTTGTAAATACAGTTGCACAAAGAGATAGGTCGAAAATCAGCCAGAGTAAGAGGGTTATCCACTTTCGAGATTAAAGCAATGAAAGTGGAATTAAAACAAGCAGGAATCCTCCCTGAAATTCTGGTATCCTCCACAACTTTCAACAAATCAACCCCTAACACATCATAAAGAGCCAAGAAAAATTCAACCGACCATCCATCTGGCCCAGGACTTTTGTCTTTTTGGAAACTATGAAGAACCTCCTTTAACTCCTTCTCAGAAACCTCAGCCATCAATGATCTGTTATCTGCCTCCTGCACAAATCTCGGAAAAAAATGAGCAACTCTTATCACTTCCGCAAGAGATGCCTGAGCTGGAGCCTTATATAGAGCCTTGAAATGATCAATCCACAACTTTGCTTTAGCCTCAAATGTAGAATGCTCCACGCCCTGTCCATCTCTTAAGCTCCAAATAGTATTGGCCGCCTTTCGTCCACGAGCATATGCATGAAAAAACTTTGTATTATCATCCCCACTTGCCAACCATGTGGCCCTACTTTTCAACCTCCATGATTCCTCCTTATCCATAAGTAGGGAGTGTCTTCTTTTTTCAAGTGTAACTAGAGTGTCTTTATCTACTTGAGATTGAAAACCTCCACCAATCCCCTCATAGATCATGCGTAGATCCTCTTCTACTTGCTTCAACTCCAGATCCTCCCTCTGTCTCTTAGCAGCCGACCAAATCTTAACAGCATCCTTGATGCGTTTAAAGTTTTCTGCAAATTGAAAAGCCGCAGAAAGAGGACTATCCGCCCTAAAAGGGATCCACCTAGCAAGAACAAGTGCTTTAAAAGATTCATCCCTGAGCCAGATTTTGTTGAATTTTAAAGGGCTAGGAGGCTGCCTAGGCCCGATCTTAAACTCAAGAAAAATGGGAAAATGATCAGATGCACCCCCACATCCAATCCACTGCCTAATCTGAAAAGGCCTGTCCACAAACTGTTCAGCCACCAGAAAACGGTCAAGTCTCTTTGCAATTCTACCTTCTGAACACCTATTGTTCCTCCAAGTGGGTTTCATCTTTATGGGCTCAATATCAAGCAAATGATTCTCCTCCAATTTTTGAGTGAAGTACTCGGTCAACAAATCAATTTGTGCATGAGGACCCCATACCTCAGACTGGCCTAATGTAAAATTCAGATCACCACCCAAAATCACCGAGTCCCCCTTGAGTAAAGAGTTTTCCAGGCGTGAGTCCCAGAAAGGAATCCTATCATGATAAGGGCCGTAAATATTAAAAATGTTAAAAGCTTCAGCAAGCTCCAACGACAAAAAATTTAATCCTAGGACCGACTCCATACCCCAGAAGTTCAATGGTTTGATTGTTCTTTCATTCCAACCAACAACCAAACCCCCCGACCTCCCTCTAGCGTCCAACGTTTCAAAGATCCATCCTGGCAGCCAACCTTCCAATCTAGCTTTGACCACATTCCCATCACCTAAGGTCTCTTGAAGCAGAATAATATCCGGACAGTCCAGAGTTATAATCCTCCGGAAAGCAGGTTTCTTAAGGGGACCTGCCAATCCCCTGCAATTATAGGACAAAATCTTCATCACACACCAGGCCTCAGGGAATGACTTTCTCTAAGTGCCCTGTCTATTGACATCTGCCTCCCATCATGTACATCCATCATAGCTCTATCCTGAGCTTTCTCCAACAAGGAGATCCTACCCCTGCCCCATATTGCTGGGGATTTCCCCCTCCCAAACCCACCAGCACCTTTTTTTGCACTGGATCTCAAATTATAGCCAGAGACCGGAGGGGCAGAAAAATCCAATGGAGCCAACAACCCTTCACCTGGGTCAAAAACAATAACCTTCTCTTGTAGCGCTAGCTGAGTAGAATGAGTAGAAACTGTACTAGATAGCTTAACACATTCGACCTTCTGGACCGAAACTGAAGACGAAATCAAATTAAGAGAAAAATCGATTAAGGGTGAGAATGGGAAGGATCCCATAAGAGATGATTTACACAGAGTTAATACAGCCATCATCAAACTGTCGTCTCTTAACTGGAAAGCCGCACCAAAATGCCGACTATGGGCCAACACAGAAGATAACGCTCCACTAACAGGAATCTGTGGGAGCGACTCCTGCCCAGAAGGAAGACCAGACTCCTCGACCAACACCTGTAAACCCAGTTTATCCGGAGAGCTGGAACCATTGACAGCGAGGTTTGATACACAGGAGGAAGATGATGTGGGCACAACCTGCGTATTGGGGGGCTAGAACCAGCCCTCATCGAGATAGTCTCCGCCTCAGATCGACTAGACCTCCGGCTTTTTACAGTTCGAGAGAAAGAAACACATTCGGATGCAGGATGGCCATATGCATGACACCGACGGCATCTGAACGGAACATTTTCGTAATCTAGAAGCTGCTTAATATCATATAGCCCCCATCGGAGGTTCAGGGATTCTGCAAGTCCTTCTCAGATGTTAATCATGACAAGGATTCTAGCCACCCGCCTGTGGTTTGTCTTGAGAAAGGAGAGATCAGCCGCTAAGAAAACCCCTAGCGTATTTCCAATACCACGGAGATGTTCCTCAGTCCAGTAATGGAGAGGCAGGCCAGGAATACGAACCCACAATGGAACCGAATCCACCCTCTCCCTACTAGCATCAAATAGGGGGTGCCAAGGTTTTAGGAGCAATGGAGAATGGTCCAAAGCCCAGCACCAATGCATCACCCACTGTGTATGTTCAGGCTGCAGAAAGTTGAACGCATACCATCCCTTTGAGAGGGACACCACCTCAGGCACATATCCAAGAGCCTCTTTCCATTGAGTATCTGCCCAAGCAACAACGGTTTTCAGAACAAAAACTCTCCCCACAGCCCTGCCAACCAGTGTCCTGCTAGCCATTTGAGAAACCTGCTCCCAGCCAATGTCTTCACCCAATACATAGTTATACTGTGTTTTTTTGACCTTGATCCAGTTCCGTTTTCTGCCTCCCTTTTTCGGCGCTCCAGCCTCGCTTGCAATGTTTGAGCCCGACTCTTTCTTGTTATCAGAAGCATGAAACCCACTCTGTTCTTCCCAGCTTATATGTTCTGAGGCAATGTACAAGTTCTCCCTATCACTGATCCCATCCACCCTTCTGTTCGTGAGCAAAGAAGGATCCTGATCTTTTTCCAACTCTGAACAATACACTCGTTGATCAACACCCGCGTTAAAAAATTTTGGCAGTCTCTGCGCCTGCAGGTCGAGACCGTTTACCTCGGATGCCCCAGTGAAAACGCCTCCCTCCCTCCCTTCAGATCCGCCACTGTAGCCAACGGATGACAGCGTTCCTCCAGAGGATGAAAAGGGCTCCTCCGCTCCTTGTGAAAGAAAACCTAGCTGCACACTGTTCCTTGTCAGATCCTCGTTTGCCGCGGCGCACAGAACCTGTACAGTCTCCCTCCCATCGCCATTCAAACCTGTAAGTCTCCCGCCCAGCACCATCGGGAACCGCTCACCCTTCGAGAATTTCCAATTCCTGCAGATGTGTTTTTATTTGGTATTTGTAATAAATAATTTACTGAGACAAATAATCTAAAAGATGGGAGAATAATTACCAGAGTAATTGCAATAGAATTTTCACATGGTATCAGAGCTGATTTGAGGAGTTCAACGCAGGGTACAGGAAGAGAAAACTAAGGGTTTATAAAAGCTAGATCGATTTCTCCAGATTTATTTGGGGTTTGTTTATTTTCCAATGGTTATAAGAATGGCCTTAGCGGGATTTGAGTGATCAAGACAGATCTTATGTTGCATCTAACTTTAATGTCTGCAAAGCTAGGATTTTATTGTTGCTGGAAGAAAATGGTCTTAGGGAATAAGCGACCATTGTTGTAGCCATGCCAATAGATGCAACACAATTGCTTGCATACAAGAAGTAAGATGCCAAGGCAAGGTGAATAATCCTAGATGAGGATAAGGATCATATTGTTCCACATATCGTAGATTTGGATACAGCTAAGATGTGGGGTGCCATTCTAAATTTGTTTTAGAATGCTACCATGAATAGGAAGCTGATTCTTAGAGAGAAGCTGACTTGTCAAGGATGAGTTAGCAGTGGTTGGAAAGAAACGAGAAGATACGAGTTTGTGAGAACAACATTGAATGGGTTGTCAAAGCAGTGGGATGTATTCATTCGAGTGATTAATGGACGAGATACCCTACTGAGCTGGGATTGTTTGTGGAGCAATTTCACTTAGGAGGAGCTTAGGTTGAGTCTTGTCAATGGAAACACCAGTAAAACCTAGAAAGTGAGGAAGAACAAGAAAACATCGCTCTAGTGAGAAAAGGTAAAACAAAAAAGGGTTCTAGTAAAGGACCTAACCCCGAAGGACAGAAGAATAAGAAGGACCTTTCAAAGTTCAAGTGCTATGGCTGTCACTAGTTTGGCCACTATGTCAACCACTGCCCGTAGAGGAAGATAGGCGAAAAGAAGGGCATGAAGCAGACAATAGCTTTAGCAAATGCAGACGAGCTTTCAAGTTAGATGGAACAATAGTTTGCACACATAACTTTCTTGACTAGCTCGACGTCACAAGTGGTTTGGTATATAGACAGTGGGGTGTCATTTCATATGACACGTGTTAGGGAGTACTTCTCCAACTATAAGGATGAGGACTTTAGATTCTAGAATGAGATGGGGAACAAGTCCAAGTGCAATGCAGTTGGGAGAGGGACTGTTTTATTTCAGAGGGAGTATAGCAAGTCGATTCCCATCCATGATGTGTTGTAGGTGCCACGAATGGAGATCAATTTGATTCTCGTATCAATTATTTAGGACAAGGGGTACATGTTATTTTTTGTAGCATCGGATGTGTTCTGGCCACGAAAATTTGTGGAGAAGCTAGAATACACGAGTTCTCTAAAACTGAGAAATTGTTTCTGGAAATTCCACCTAGAAGTGTCTCAATTAGATTATTAACCAATTTTTAAATATTTCCCAAGTCTAAACTTAGGGAATATGGTTAATTAATCAATATTAATTGAGATAAGGTGAGAATCATCTAGAAACTCACTCGGATAGACAAGGAATTAATTTGGGCGATCGATTATGTTTTAATCTTGGCCAATCTTGGCCATTGGAGCTCCAACAAAAGATTTTAAGAAGTTGATGGGTAGATGGAGAACACACCAGTGCAGTTACCTAGTTTCCCAGGCATTTCAATTTTCTCAGTGGCTGTGATTCTACAGAGGAGATAGAGCAAGAGGGTGAGTAGCAGGTTAGAGAGGGGAGGAGCACAAGTCCAAAGGGAAGATTTCCGAATTCTGGAAGAGGCAAGGTGAGGAAGAGCGAAGTCCACAGGAGCTCTGTGCAGTCACTGCGTAGAGAGTGACGCAGAGGCTCCAACGTGAAGGCAACGTGTCCATCTCAGGGGCAGAAAGTTGTTGTGGAGTTTGAAAAAATTCTCACTAAATTTCTCTCAGTATTTTCCTAAGTTTAGATTGTCAATAAGGCATCTAAAATTCTTGTACTCAGATTTGCTGCTAAAGATTGCATTAGAAAACCCTCATCTGCTGCACCGGTTTTTCCAAGTTTGGTTTTTTTGGGGACAATTGTCCAAAAATAACTATGTTAATATTCTTGTGTGTGTGCTAGAATTTCTCCATTTCCAGTATTTTTTCTACAGTCATTTTATTGTGAAAATTGCAGTTGTGATTTTATTCATTGTTTGCCGTAGAAAATAAACTGCATAATTAAATTTACAGTTTTAAGAATATTTTCCAGTTGCTGCAATAGATGAAATTTTCACATGGTATCAAAACATATATGGTCAGCTTGAGAGCTCAGTGATAAAGATAGCAGGAGTTTCGCTGTTCAGTGTGAGCAGCAGATCGAAACCCCAGAGGGCAACGCAGTCACCTTGCAGGAAAACCGAGTTACTGGAGGAGAATCGTTTTTCTAAGAGAGATAGAAAATTCGATTTCTCCAGATCGAATAAATCCAGAGGTAGAGGGAGTAACCCTGTATTCTTTTGCAGAGAAAATATCTATCTGGACATAGTAGTTTTGCAACAGTTTTCTAGAGCAGAATCAACGTCGGGAGGAAAGTGAAATATCACACAAAATTCTTCAGCATGGCCATGGACAAAATTAATAGTCAGGAAGCTTCAGATTTAGCTTCCAGGTTGGAGGACGAATTTGCTTGCTTATCAGGATCAACTTCACCTGGTGTTTGGTATATAGATAGTGGAGCATCAACTCATATAACAGGAGTTAGAGAATATTTCTCTAGCTACAAGGAGGAGCAGATGGACTTCCAGATACTATGGGAAATAGAACAAAATGTACTCCAGTAGGGAGAGGCACCATAGTTTTTCAAAGGGAGTCAGGAGCCAGCACCAGTGCTACAAATGTATTGCATGTGCCAGGCTTGGGTATGAACCTGATCTCAGTATTCCAGTTGCAAGATAAGGGGTATGATGTCCATTTCGTAGGGAAGAAACTGTATGTCAAACATTCAAGCTAGAAGAAGGTGAAACAAATTGGAGCTCGAAGCAATAGGTTATACAGGTTGTAACTCAACTCTCCAATGACATTGATAGGCAGTGACAATATCTGTGGGAAGGCACTGAACTAGTTATGGCATAAGAGAACAAGACATCTAAACCATGGAGCAATCAAGATGCTTAGAGAAACAGTAACAGGGGTTCCAGATCTTAGTACGGAGCACGATGATGTGTGCAGAGGATGCGTACTTGGGGAGTATGTGAAGGCAGTATTACTTAGAAGTGACAGCAGAGTAGATGGCGTGTTAGGACTTATCAATGTTTTAAAAAACGGAATCGGTCAGCTACCAGGTCGAGGTAATGACTCGGTAATGACTCGGTCGACCAGGTTTCAATGACTCGGTCATGACTCGGTTTTTGTAAAAAATACATTAAATATTAATTTTTTTGTACAAAAACATAAATTTAAAAATTTTTATTCATGTTTCCAAACACAAAGCATTACAATATAGACAAAAGACAACATATGATAAAAGTAGGCTCTCAGTCGACCAGGTTTCAACTTTCAATGACTCGGTCATGACTCGGTTTTTGTAAAAAATACATTAAATATTAATTTTTTTGTACAAAAACATAAATTTAAAGATTTTTATTCATGTTTCCAAACACAAAGCATTACAATATAGACAAAAGACAACATAGGATAAAAGTAGGCTCTCGGTCGACCAGGTTTCAACTTTCAATGACTCGGTCATGACTCGGTTTTTGTAAAAAATACATTAAATATTAATTTTTTTGTACAAAAACATAAATTAAAGATTTTTATTCATGTTTCCAAACACAAAGCATTACAATATAGACAAAAGACAACATATGATAAAAGTAGGCTCATGAATATATCCATTATATCAAAATTGCACCCAGTGCACTGTCCAAGGACCAATACATGATCAAAACAAAAAACATAACTAAGGAGGCTCTAAATGGCCTCTACAACAAAACATGAATAGTCACTAGTAACTAGTAACTACTGCTAGTCATTTGAATCTGACAAGCCAATGTCCTCTTCCTCAAACTCTGAACCATGGGGGGAAGACGCTCGCTCCGCCTCCTCCTCTGAATCAACATCCTCGACTGGAACTATACCCTTGCCCTTACCACCTTGAGAATCAGATAGACGAGATATGCGTCTCCGTCGTGGCTGACTAGAGGAAGTGCCTGTACTTGCAGCGGCTGCAACTGGATGGCGTGGGACTGGGTCTACTACTAATGGATCTACATTGAGCATAGTCGCCTCCATATCTAAATCGAAGTCAAGTGAACTCTCCCTGTCAAACTCTGGTGGACAAGACTCCACTACCCAATCTGATGTTGGATCAATATCCTCCAACACAATGGGATCTGAATCAGGTCTTTTGTTCAGCAATTGGTTTCGTCTTAGTCGAAGGTTGTACTGGAAAAACACTAGATCATTTAACCGTTTTTGCTCCAAACGGTTTCTCTTGTGTGTGTGAATCCTCTCAAAGACAGACCAATTGCGCTCACACCCAGAAGCACTGCAAGTTTGACTCAAAATGCGGATTGCAAACCTCTGCAATTCAGGACAGTGGGCACCAAATGCCTCCCACCATTATGCTGCAAAAAATGAGTTTCAGTTAGCTCAACAATTTATATCCAACTTTGAAATTGAAATGATAATTTTATAAACAATTATACAAAATAATAAATTATAAAATATAAATTTGAAAATTGAAATTCTTTGTTTACCTGGCTCATCTGATTCCCTTGCAATCCTTGCAAGGTTCTTACCAAAGGTACCAGTGGCATGGCTGAACATAGTGATCTGCCTGTGTATCGTCAACTGCTCACTCTCTGTGGGGATCATGCGATCAATGCAGTCAATCAATCCATCTCTAACCTCTCCAGTCAAAGCTCCTGTTTCCTGAGCTTTATAATGATACCTTGGGTTCAAAAAATACCCAGTTGCATGTATCGGGCGATGGAGTTGATTGTTCCATCTCTGATCAATGATTTCCCAAATGGGCCCATACTTAGCCACTCTGTCCTTGCATGCTGCCCTTATCTGCTCCTTTGCTTGATCCATAGCCTCATAAATGAAGCCCATAGCCAATCTTTCCCCATCCACCCAGCGCAACACCTTAACCAATGGCTCAGCAAGTTTCACAATGTTTGCTGCCTTTTTCCAAAATATTTCTTCAACAACTTTCCTTTTCATGTCTTTGCCATCATGTTTGCGAGAGAACTGACTTTCATTCCATTCATCACTAGAAAACATCTTTTGCAAGTTTCTTTGTTGGGCACTCATAGATTGCAATGTCAAAAAATGTGTTGCAAATCTAGTGATGGCAGGCCTAATAAGTTCCTTGCCCCCTGTGTATTTCCTCATCAGACTCAGAATCCATGAGTGATTGTAAATATATTTTGTGATGCATTTGGCATGCTCTACATTGTTCTTGATCCAGTCTATTTTGCCAATATCCTCAAGCATGAGGTCTATGCAATGTGCAGCACATGGGGTCCAAAAAATGGTTGGGTGTTTTTCCTCTAACAATTTACCAGCAAGAACATAGTTAGAGGCATTGTCTGTGATGATTTGAACAACGTTTTCCACCCCCACCTCTTCAACAACCTCATCCAAAACCTGTAACAACATCTGTGCATCTTTCACCCTATCAGATGCATCAACTGATTTTAGAAACATGGTTCCCCGTGGGCAAAAGACAAGAAAGTTTATGATGGTACGGTTCCTCTGATCAGTCCATCCATCTGACATGATGGTACGTCCTGTACGTGCCCATGAGTTTTTGAACTCTTTCAAATAATCATTCATGTTTGAAATCTCTCTTTGCAAAAAAGATCCTCTTAACTCATGCAGAGTAGGAGGTTTGAAGCCCTTTCCAGCAGCATATATGGCATCAAAAATAGGTTCATAATATGGTGAACGAGTAGCATTGAAGGGAATATCAGCATCATACCACCATCTAGCAATGTACTCACAAGCATCATCTCTCAATTCTTTTTTCCAATGAGCATCTAAAGTGGGCTGCACAGTGTGAGGACTAGGACCATATGCAGTTGCACTATCATAAGGAGATGAGGGCACAAAAAAACTTTTAATAGTACCCTTATTTCTCATTGCACCCTTACCCTTGTCAGAAATAGACTCCCTAGAGGGAGGAACATAGCGAAAGGGGTTTTTTGATGCATCAGTGGAAGGGATAGATGAGGAATCCTGATAATTAAAAGATTCAAAACTTGAGTTGCCTGCCATCATATTTTGTATATTCCTCTTCCTCCCAATTTCAGCCTGTATTTCTTTTTGCCTATTTTTGTCTTGCTCAAACTTGTCAAACTGTTCTTTCAACTGCTTCCTAATTTCCCCAATGTTTTCTGCTTCACATGCAGTGATTTGGCCTTTAACACCAGCCAAATGTAGTTTCGGTCTATGAATGCCCCCTCCACCCTCCTTAATTTTTTTCTTGCAAAATTTGCAATACATTTGATCCCCAACCATTTCAGCATATGCCCAAGCAGAGTCTTTTGCTCTAGGGGCCATTTTGGACTGAGTTTTTGACTTGGAAATAAAATGTTTAAATCTGAACATGAAAACAAAAAAAAACTATTCATTCTATGTTCATTTCTTTCACCAAATGGCAAATGCCAAAAACTATGCAAATGCAAATGGCAAATGCTAGATTTGCTAAATAAATAAAACAAACAAAGGCAGATTTAGTAGAGAAAAAATAAATACCTCTAGCCTCTAGCTTCCTCTAACTCAATGTTGCTCCAAAGCTTGCCAATTTGCTCCTCACTGCTGCTCCAAAACTTGCCCAAGAAGCTCCTCACTGCTGCTCCAAAACGAACTCCACAATCTTCAGCAAACACTCACAAATGCTCAAACAAATTGCACAAGATAGATGTGAGCTCAATAGAGGGGGTGGGTTAGTCATATAGCATTGGGAGGGCTTAGAGATGCATAAAAAACCCTAACAGCAAATAAAAATCCATTTTAAAGTCCGCAAATCAGCAAAAATTGGGCCCACCGGCCGGCAGTAATGACCAGGCCTGGTTGACTCGGGCTCGGCCTGGTCGGCCGGTTTATTACCGAGCCGGTCGAGTCATTATAAAAACCGGCCGGCTCGGTAATAAACCGGCCAGCCTGGCTGGTTATGAACTTGGTCGGACCGGCCGCCCAATCGGCTCGGTCAACCAGGCCTGGTCGGTTTCGACCAGGCCGTTTTTTAAAACAGAGGGACTTATATATTTAGATATTTGTGGCCCGATGTCCACTAGAGCTCTTAGTGCCGGCGAATACTTCGTCACCTTTATTGATGACCATTCCAGAAAGACCTGGATCTATTTCTTAAAGACCAAAGATGAGGTATTTGAGCCAACACTAGTGCTACAAATGTATTGCATGTGCCAGGCTTGGGTATGAACCTAATTTAGTTTCCTAGTTGCAGGATAAGGGGTATGATGTCCACTTCGTAGGGAAGAAAGTGTATGTCAAACATCAAGCGAGAAGAAGGTGAAACAAATTGGAGCTCGAAGCAATAGGTTATACAGTTTGCAACTCGACTCTCCAATGGCATTGATAGGCAATGACAATAGCAGTGGGAAGGAGCTGAACTAGTTATGGCATAGGAGAATGGGACATCTAAACCATGGAGCAGTCAAGATGCTCAGAGAAACAGTAACAGGGGTTCCAGATCTTAGTACGGAGCACGATGATATGTGCAAAGGGTGCATACTTAAGGAGTATGCGAAGGCAGTATTCCCTATAAGTGACAGCAGAGCAGATGGCGTGTTAGGACTTATATATTCAGATATTTGTGGCCCGATGTCCACTAGAGCTCTTAGTGCTGACGAATACTTCGTCACCTTTATTGATGACCATTCCAGAAAGACCTGGATCTATTTCTTAAAGACCAAAGATGAGGTCTTTGATTGGTTCAAAGAGTTTAAAGCTCTCGTAGAGAACGCGACAGGGAGGAAGATTTGGTACTTCACTCAGATAATGGTGTAGAATACATTGATAAAACTTAATAGACTTTTGCGTGAAGGAAGACACCAAAAGAGAATGGACAACTCCATATAACCCTCAGTAGAATGGGGTAGCGGAGTGGAAAAACGTAGCTATAGTTGGGGCTGCGAAGGCCATGTTGTATGATCAGGATTTGCTCAATTTTTTATGGGCAGAGGCATGCAACACTACAATGTATATTCAAAAAAGAATTCCTCATAGAGCATTAGGGAAGAAAACACCAGAAGGAGTCTTCATAGGGAAGAAGTTTGAAGTGAGTCACTTGAGGATTTTTGGGAGTTTGGCTTACTACCACGTGCCAGATGAAAAATGTAGCAAATTGGATCAGACTGCAGAGACGGGGTTTCTCGTCGGGTTCAACGAGATCTCAAAGGCATATAGGATCTACATTCCTAGCAATATAAAGATTGTAGTAAGGCTGTAGGAATTTACAAGGTAAGTTCCTTAGATCAAGAACCAAAGGTCACCGCTCACAAATAGATCACAAATCAGTACACCAGTATAATCACGTGGTTAAAACCCTCAAAGAGGGAAATAGTCCACGGCCTGAGCCAACGCAGCCACTTCAGGCAATTTATTAATATAAAAAGAAAAGTTACATATGTTTCTCTCATAAACAGTTACAGGACAATTGACCCTCCATGCTCTTTAAATAGAGATCATGGACCAATCGGGTGTTAAGCCACGGATCAAGTGTCGTTAATACCGAGGAGATAGATAACCGTTAGATCACTACAAATCGTGACCGTTGGATTATAAGTTACAAATATACATGGTAAAGAAACACACTTTACCTAACTCTACACTAGACTAAGTTATTCTTAACTATTTCTTATGTGTCGGAATATCCTAACATCCCCCCTTAAGAACAAATTGGGATAGGATTGAAGGATTTACAAAGGTGACACAAAAAGGAGCCTATTTCCTATGTGTCGAAATATCCTAACATCCCCCCTTAAGAACAAATTGGGATAAGTTTGAAGGATTTACAAAAGTGACACAATAAGAGAAGGAAGGAGGCATTAAGAGCCTATCCCCCCTTAATGACAACTTTCCTGAACTCCAAGCATGGATCAGATTTTGGTAAACTTCGCTTCTGTGAGAGCCTTTGTAAAGATATCAGCTACTTGATCATTGGTTGGACAGTACTGCACTTCTAGAACACGATCATGAATGAGCTTTCTGATGAAGTGTATGTGGAGTTCAATGTGTTTCATACGCTAATGCTGAACTGGATCTTTACATAGCTGAATGGCACTCTGATTATCACACCAAAATGTAGTTGGATGCCGCTGATGGAGACCAAATTCAGATAGGATCTGACGAAGCCACATGGCTTCCTTGCTGGCTTCAACTGCACCACGATACTCTGCTTTTGCTGAAGAAAGAGAGATGCACTTTGTTTCTTACAAGACCAAGTAATAGGTCCTGAACCAAGAGTGAATACATATCCTGCAGTAGACTTTCGATCGTCAGGGTCACCAGCCCAATTAGAATCAGTGAAACCAATCAACAATGGAGATGCTCCTGCACTATAATGAATCCCAAACTGAACTGTACTGCGAATATATCGGAGTTTTCTTTTAGCTGCTTTCTAGTGACTTTCATGAGGTTGGTGCATAAACCGAGCGACAAGACCAACGACAAAGGAAAGGTCAGGACGAGTATGGGTTAGATACAGAAGTTTAACAACAAGTTGACGGTATAAGGTAGCATCAACTTCAGGGGTAGTACAAGTGACTGAAAGCTTGACTCTAGACTGAAAGGGAGAAGGGGCTAGCTTACAGTCTTCCATGTGAAAGTGGTGAAGAAGATCACAGGCATACTTGGATTGAGAGAGGGTAATGCCTTCCTTGGATTGCAAGACTTGAAGACCAATGAAATAATGCAAGTGTCCTAAGTCTGTCATTTCAAACTTCTTTTTGAGGCTAGATTTCACATGGTTTATATGGTTTGGATCACTACCAGTAAGGATAAGATCATCAACATAAAGAACAAGGATGGTGAAGGACTTACCCACTTTCTTGGTGTAGACAGTGTTGTCAGAATGACACCTAGAAAAGCCACTATCTAATAGAAATCTATCATTTTGGCATACCAAGTCGAAGGAGCTTGTTTGAGACCATGGAGAGACTTCCTAAGGCGAAAAACAAGGCTAAAGTCATTTTGGATAAAGCCAGGGGGTTGTTCCATGTAGATTTCTTCATGTAAATCTCCATGTAAGAAGGCAGATTTAACATCCATTTGATGGACTTCCCATTTAAAGGAGTCAGCAAGGGAAAGAACAAGGCAGATAGAATTCATTTTGGTAACAGGGGAGAAGGTTTCAGTATAGTCAATGCCTTCAACTTGTGAAAATCCTTTAGTGACAAGACGAGCTTTATGTCTATCCACTTTTCCATTTGGTCCAAAATTTGTTTTGTAAACCCATCTGCATCTGACAAGTTTTCTTCCTTTTGGAAGAGGAGCAAGATCCCAAGTATCATTCGCCAATAAGGAACGATATTCTTCATTCATAGCTTCATCCCAATCTGGATGACCGGAGGCTTCTTCAAAGGTTTTTGGATCAGGATTTTCTGGAACTTGAGCCAATAAGGAAGAGGCTCTTTCAAACTGAGAACGTGTACGCCATTGATTGGCTGGGTCACCTGCAAGAGAACCTGCTGCATCCTGAGTAGAGCAGACCATCTTGGAAGCTGTGGAGTAGAAGGAATAATTTCAAGAGGTGGGGGAGGATTGTCATCCTCGCTGTCATCATCTGAACTAGAAGGAATGCTATTAAAAATAGAAGAGAGAGAGAGAGGTGGCACATATGCCGAATCAGGCTCGCAGGCCAAAGGTGGCACACCCGCCGAACTAGGCTCGCAGGCCGATATATTTTCATCAAATTTTACATCTCTTCCAATGATTGTATTTTTGGATTTTGGTTGAAGAAGTCTGTATACTTTGACATCTTCAAAATATCCAACAAAAATGCATTTTTCACTCGTAGGTTCTAAGGCTTTATGTTTCGCATTTGGAATATGGGCCCAAGCATCACTTCCAAAAACACGAAAGTGACTTACATCTGGTTTGATTGAGCTCCAAGCTTCTTCTGGAGTTATATTCTTTAAAACCTTAGTAGGAGTGCGATTTACTATGTTGATAGTTAATTGCTTTTGCCCAAAAATTGAGACCAAGTCCTTTAGATTGAAGCATACAATTAGCCATTTCTTTTAGGGTGCGATTCTTCCTTTCAGCTACGTCATTTTGTTGTGCCGTATATGGAACATTATGTTGCAATTGAATGCCATGCTCAGTGCAAAAGTTGATAAATTTGTTGTTAACATATTCTCCTCCATTGTTTGATCTTAACTAAGAATTGGATGTCCAGATTGTTTCTCAACAAAGGCCTTAAAGGCCAAGAACATGTTAAAAACTTCACTCTTGAGTTTTGAGAAGTATGCCCAAGTGCATCTGGAAAAATCATCAATGAAAATTAAGAAGTACTTGCAACCAGAGAAAGAAACAATAGGAAGTAGACTACATAAATTACTGCAAAGGGGCTAAAGTGTGCCAAGAGGCACGTTTGTCAAAACTATCCTGATGATGTTTTCCGAGTACACATCCGGAGCAAACACCATCTCGGCAAGATACCATAGGAAGACCCGTCACCATATTTTCCTTACATAGAGTTTGAAGAGAGCGATATTTAAGTGACCAAATCGCTCATGCCAAAGTTTGCTCACTTCATCATTATGAGCAACAAAAATAGAGGGAAGACATGATGACCCAATGTTGTCAAACTTATACAACCTTGTGGAATCATCAGCAATGCCAGTAGCTAAAATATGTTTAGGATCCTTGAGGTCCTTGATTACAACATCATGAGGTGAGAATTCTACTATTTTCCCTTCACCTGAATGAGTTATTTGATAAACAGAGAGAAGGTTGCATGACAAGGTAGGAACACATAGTACATCATTAAACTGACCATTATTGAGATGAATGGTTCCAGATCCTACAACATTAAGAGATCTATCATCACCAACATAAATATGTTTGGTGTTACAATCATTTAAAGAAGAAAACATGGCTTTATTTTTGGCCATGTGATAAGAAGCTCCAGAATCAATGAGCCACTCATGAGGATGAGAAGAGGAAGATACATTTAATGCATAACCAGATCTTGATGCTTGACAACCACAAACAGAAAGTGCCGTTCCTGAAGATAAAGGTGAAGAGTGCTCCAAATTGATGTTGTGCTTCTTCATTGCTGCTTCTAAGGCTTCCATCTTCTTAAAACATTTGGGCTCTATATGGCCATCACGATTGCAAAAGTTGCAATGTCTATCTGTCTTCTTCCCTTTGTTTTTATTTGCCTTATCATTTTGGTGAGTTGCTTTTTCAGTTTGCGGCTGAAATTGCTTAGGACCCTTGTTTGGTTTCGGACCATACTTTTTAGGATACTGCTTCTTGGGATTCTTTTGATATGATTGCTGTTGGGCTGCTAAGGCTTTCTTAGAAGCGTTTCCAGAAGTGATAAGACCAAGGTGTAAGAGTTTTTCTTGTTCTCTTATCAAAGAATCACAAAAGACATCAAAAGATGGGTTCTTGAAGAAATAATGGCTTCTCTAGTGGAATGGAAGGTGGAAACAAATACAGAGTATGCAGGGCCAAGCTTAGTAAGAATGCAATAGATGATGCTACCATCTTCCTTTTTGACCTTACAACCTTTTAAAATAACTCTAAGGGTCTTGAATTTGGACAAAAAATCTTCAATAGAGGAGAAATTATTGGGGTCCAAAGTAAGCAACTCATTTTCAAGCTGATGGGCCTTGATTTGATTTTGAATGCCAAAGACAGTATTTAGCTTGTCCGGGGCTTCATGAGGGGTGTCAATGTCAAGGATATGAAATCGAAGATTTTGAGCAATGAACATTCCTATCAACCCTCATGCTTGATCTTGTTTATTTTCCCATTTAGCGACTTTATCATCATCAGAAGGTTTAGTTTCTAGCCCTGTGGCTATTCTATAAAGCCCTTTACTTCTAAGTATATCTACCATGTGAAGTAGCCATTGGAAATAATTGGTGCTGTTAAAAATAATCGGGCATGCACTTTCCATTTAAAAAAAAAAACTGAAGCTGAGAAAAGCTGAAACTAACTGCTCCAATGGAAAAATCTCGAAAAAATAGGCCGTTTAAAAAAAAACGGCTCGAGAAACGACTTTTGGATGAAGAAGTTATGCCTTTTGAAAAAACTGAGTTGTAGATGCTGAATAATTATGGGAACGGTTTGAAATTTGGTGATGAAGTTCGATTTAAAAAAAAAATCCCGCCCCTTTAACAAAAACTTTTTACAAAAAGAAGCTTGAGAAAGAGACTTGAACCCAAGACCTCTATTCTCATAAACAAACTCCTCACCAAGTGAGATAGTAAAAAGATTTTGTAAATGTTTGAAAGGAGGAAGGGTTTTTTTTTTTTTTTTTTTAAATTCTTCGGTGTGCGTGCATTTTCCTGCAAAAAAACACAAAAAACTGAGCAAAAAAAGAACGAAATGCAAACCTTACGGCAAATTGTTAGATTTTCGGTTAACCTTATCGACAACTATCTATTTTTCACTATTCCTGATTTCTCGAGATCGCACAAAGACGCGGGGAAAGAGCATACGCAGCAAAAAAAAATCCCTTTTCCTGTTTCTGATTTGCTAATATCGCATGCAATGCAGAGCAAAGAGCATACATAGAGAAGAGGGTATAGATCTGCAAATAAATAAAACCTAAAAACCGAAAAATAAACAGAGGAAACCGAAATAAGCAGAACTTTTAACAAATATAACTGCAAAACAGATAGTTTATACCTCCAGATTTAAACTGTCATAACTTGGGCAGTCGAAAACCTTTTCGCATGAAACGAAAGACGTTCCTCACTGTAACAGATGCTCCGAACACAACAAAGCAGTTCTCCAAGCCCAAAAATGTTCAAAAATAGTAGATCTACAAAACGACAGTCACATGCAGTCAAACTGGCTTCGGATTTTGATCAACAACAGATGCGGCCCCCAAAATAGCTCTGATAGCATGTAGGAATTTACAGCGTAAGTTCCTTAGATCAAGAACCAAAGGTCACTGCTCACAAATAGATCACAAATCAATACACTAGTATAATCATGTGGTTAAAATCCTCAAAGAGGGAAACAATCCACGGGCTGAGCCAATGCGGCCACTTCAAACAATTTATTAATATAAAAAGAAAATTTACATATGTTTCTCTCATAAAAGATTACAGGACAAATGACCCTCCATGCTCTTTAAATAGAGATCATGGACCAATCGGGTGTTAAGTCATGGATCAAGTGTCGTTAATACCGAGGAGAGAGATAACCATCGGATTACTACAAATTGTGACCGTCGGATTATAAGTTACAAATGTACATGGTAAAGAAACACACTTTACCTAACTCTACACTAAACTAAGTTATTCTTAACTGTTTCCTATATGTCAGAATATCCTAACAGAGGCGAGACGTACAATTCATGGAGGATCGAGTTTTTAGGAGATCTCGAGAGATGCCTGTAGGAGATCAGAGTTAGTCAGCGGATGTTTTGTTAGTCCAACAACACGGGCAGCCAGTGGGACTAGCAGGAGGACAGTCACAAGGATTGAGTACAGTGACTAGTACTAGTATTTCCTCAAGGGTAGGAGATCCGGTGAGTTCTCAACATACGAGCAACAGGGACAGGAGGAGGAGTTGGTTGAACCTCCCACCACAAATGGAAGAGCCAGCAGAGAAGTTTGTCATTTTTGAGAGATGCAAAGGAGCTTATCGGAACTCCTAGGACGAACAAAAGACAACGCAGACAACCTGACAAATATCAAGCTTTGGTAGCTTAGGTTGCAGAACCTTCCAGCTTTCGGGAAGTCGCACAACATTAGGTGTGGGTGGATGCCATGGTAGAGGAGTATAGTTCTATCATGACAAATGATGTTTGGGAGGTAGTGCCGAGGCTGAAAGACAGATCAGTTGTAGGTTCAAGATGGATCTACAAGATCAAGTACGATGCAGATGGTAGTGTAGAGAAGTACAAGGCTAGGTTCGTGGAAAAGGGGTATGCACAGAAAGAAGGAATAGATTACGAAGAGACCTTCGCCCCAGTTGCTAGGTATACATCTATCAGATCAGTTATATCCCTAATAGCTTAGATGGGATGGCAGATTCACCAGATGGACGTCAAGACAACATTCCTGTATAAGGAAGATATGCTACATATATTCTGAAGAGGCTCGGAATGCAGGATTGTAGACCCATGACTATGCCCATGATCACAAATTGTAAGAAGATACATGTTGAGATTTTGTGGTATTGGGGTAGCATCGGATGTGCTCTAGCTCCCAAACTTTGTGGAGGTACTAGAGTACATAAGATCTCCAAGACCCATAAAGCGTTTGAAGAAATTCCATCAGGTTTAAGAGATATTTAATTAATTAATCTTTTTAATTAAGAAACTTGTCTAACTTAGGAAAATTAAAAGATTAAAGTTAATTAAATTAAACATGTGATCAGAATGACTTAAGTGACGCAGATCAAACATCTTCTAATCTTAGCTGTCGATTCAAGATTAGATCACGCCCGTTGATGTTCCAATGAGAAAAGTGTAATAAGAGGGCTTGGGGTCAGTTGGAGAACACACACATTGGCAGAGCATTGAAGCTAAGCTGGAATTCTAGGGCGTGGTTGGCTAAGAATTTCAGAAGTGTTTCAGCTGCAGCGAGTGGCAGTATTGGCGAGGGAGATGGTCTAGTCCCAGGCCAAGAGTACAACGAGGGTAGAGAAGGAGCATACCAGAGCAGCGTAGAGGCAGCAACTACGCAGTTCTGCCAAGAGCCCAGCAAGGGCAACATAGAAGTAGGATGAGGCTAGGAGGGCTGACACAGGCCCAGCTAGCGCAATGCAGGGGCAGCGTAACCCAGTCTAGGGTGACACAGGCCCTTGTTGAGCAGCACAAAGGTTGACACAAGCCATTTAGGCTGACGTAGAGGGCTCCAGAGCAGCGTTGGGGTTTCCAGAGTTCGGAAAAGGGCTTAGTTCTGTAAATCCTGTTTGAGGGTGTGAATCAATCAGTTTTTCAGTCTTCCGGATAGAGGTATTGTTTTCATTTATATTTCTCTGTGGGTTTAACCAGTTTGGTGCCCATATTTGTTGTACTCAGAATCTGCATAATAATAAAAACCCTCCAGAAGCTAGCAACACCGGTTTTCCCGAATTGGGTTTTTCCGGGGACATTTGTCTAGAAAATCCTTGTGTGTCACTTTGTCATTGAGCATGCTATTCAGTTTAGATCTGCTTGTGTAGGCTGTTAATGTATTTACTTCGATGTTAATGTTGAAGCTTTCAGATTAATCGCTTATGTAAGTAGAAGTAAATAAAGAATTTAACAGTAGGGTTTCTGTAATTTAGAATCAGAATTTTTCACATGGTATCAAAGCGTTTGCAGATCAAACTGGATCTCCCACAAGACCACTGAAGAAATTTGTGTTGCAGAAAGCAACAGAGAAAGCAGCAGCAACAACAGATAAATCAAAGAGGGCAGTGCTGTAGCAGAAGGATGCAAAAACAACAAGAGCTAGGCAAGGGCTGACGCAGGTGATGCAGAGACAATGCAAAGTCTTCTAGAGGGACGTAGGTGCAACCTGTGTTGCGTAGTCGCTGCGCCGAGCCAGTCTGCTCATGCAGAGGCCAACTAGGGTGACACAATCTAGAAATTGTTTGCTGTGCAGAGTGCCGTGAACAGGAAGCTGAGTTGTAGATCTTCAGCAATTGCTGGTGGGGTGATGATTCTGCCGGTGTAGAATTAAGCCTAAGCTAAGTTGACAAAGAGCAGGAGGAGAACAACTTCTTAGAAGATTTTGTTGCTAAAGAAATCTGAAGATTGATTGTAGGGTGATCGAAGAGCGCTGATTCGTTGCTTTTTGGCAGATTTTCAAGGAGGAAATCAGTTGTCAGAGGGAGCAGAGGGTGCCTTTCTTTCCAAGGACCCTAGATCTGAATCTCTAGCAGAGAGAGGGGGGTCTGTTCTAACACATTTCTGAGCAGATGGCACCACATGGATTGCATGATCATGGTAGGTTGGACAGCCTGTCCAAATTTGTTGTCTAGAAGGCCAGAATCTTGGTAGTCCTAGAGGCATACAGCCCGAGGGAGCATGCAGAGAAAGTCTTGTCTACACCAACCGATGCTCTTCTCCTGGCGAAGCATAATGAAACAACGACACATGCCAAGCGCTTCATCATGGATGGGGTCAAAGATCATGTGGTACTACACACAGCTGAGAAGACGATGGCTCATGAGATGTGGGAAGCTTTAACCACATTGTATCAAGGGAAGTCTGTCCAGAGGAAGATGGTTTTGGAGAACCAACGCAGGTTATTTATGATGGCCAAGGGAGAGGAATTCGATCCTTTCCTATTCATATTGCAGTCGATCCGGGATTAGCTCACTGGCAAGGGAAAAAGAAGCGTGATCTGTAAAAAATAAAATGTTTCCAATGTGGCAAACTTGGACACTTCGCCAACATTTGTCCTCAAAGGAAGAAGGACAAGGAAGCTTCTAGTTCCAAGGTTGCTGTAGCAGACAATGGCTCTGATGTTAACGTAGCCATGAGCGCTCATGAACCACGAAAGTGGGGTGATATTGATCTGTAGAGCAGCTACAGAGTGGTTGCAGGATCCTTGAGTAGCCCAAATCTTGGATCACATACGAGCTACGGGAGCCTTAAGAAGGTAGTGGGACAAGTGGAGCAGTGGATGCAGATGATCACGGATGAAGTAGAGGCAGAGGCTGACACGCTGGAGAGGGAGCAGCGTAGTGCACATGCAACAATAGTGCAAAGAAGGCTTGCCGACGTAGTGTTATAGCAACGCAGAGGCTTCAAGAGGACAACGTAGCACAAATGGAGCAGTGTCGTAGAGGCAACGCAGAGGAGGTCTGCTTACGTAGTGCAGAGCTGCAACAACGCAGTAGCCTCTGGAGGACAACACAGAGCAGCGGCCTGTGGAGCTTCAGTGATGAGATGCAGCCCAATTGACTTGTCCGTCAAAGATTGGGCGAGTGTCATTCAGTTGCGTACTCTCAGCAACTGAGTTGCAGTGCAGCAGTTGGCAGAAAGATGCAACAATTTGAGAGGGAGATGCAATACAGATGTAGCAGTGATAGTGGTAGAGTCATGGGCAATAGTACAAAGAGCAACAACAACGTAGTGATGAAGGGCAGCAGGCCAAGCATCAGCGCAGAGGCCAACACCAAAGATTAGAGCAACCTTTGGGGTGAAGTGTTTTGCTTGAGCACATTCCTCGCTAAGAGGGAGTGTTGAGATTTTGGGGTGTTGGGGTAGCATCGGATGTGCTCTAGCTCCCATAATTTGTGGAGGGACTAGAGTACATAAGATCTCCAAGACCCCAGTTGAGGAGGATGATAATGTAGCATTGTTAGCAAGAGGAAAGAAAAGCAAGGGAAAGGAGCAAGCTTCCACAAGTGGTGGTGGGGGCAAAGGCAAAGGTAAAGGTAAACAAGTGAACATGCATAAGCAATATTCCAAGGTGAAGTGTTGGAATTGTCAGAAGATGGGACACTATGCAGTTGTGTGTTCAGAGAAGAAGAAGAAGGGAAAGAACAAGACCATGGCAACATTAGCAAAGAGAGAGGACTTTTCGGAGAGCTTTGACCAGGAGTTTGGGTTCATTGCTTGTGAGTCCACTAGTGCAGGATCACCTGCCACGGAGGTTGAGAGGGAGTGTGCATTTCCCTCCACTAGCAAAACATCTTCAGGTATTTGGTATGTTGACAGTGGGGCTTCACGTCATATGATAGGAGTCCGTTAGTACTTCTCAGAGCTTTCAGAGAGTGGCATTGATATAGAGGTAGTACTCAGAGACGACAACATTGATAGAGCAGTCGGTGTGAGGACATTGACATTTGATAGGGAACCTAAACCTCCCTTAAAAGTGTCAGATGTTCTATATGTGCCAAGGGTGAGGAAGAACCTCATATCCGTCTTAGCATTGGAGGACAGAGGGTATGAGATATTGTTCAGGAGAGGACAAGTGCTTATATATCCCAGGGGCGCTCCAGCTGATTTAGCTAGAGTGATTGGTGTACGCCATGTAAAGGTGTACAAGTTTGCGTTTCAGCCCCTTTTGGCATTGAGCAGTAGTATCGGTTGCAGAGCTAACAGTTCAGAGCTGCGCGAGATTTGGCACCGCAGGATGGGGCACATGTATCATGGGGCCTTGAGGACATTGCGGGAGATCACTGCAGGTGTGCCAGATTTTAGTTTTGATCACTTAGATACATGCAGAGGATGTGCTATGGGGAAGTTTGCCAAATCCCCTTTTCCCAGCAGTGACAATAGATCGATTGGGATTCTTGATTTGATTCATATCGATGTGAGCGGTTGGATGTCTCATGTTTCCGTGAGTGGATATGAGTATTATGTTTTATTCATTGATGATCACTCTAGGAAGACCTGGATTTATTTCTTGAAGACCAAGAGTGAGGTCTTCAAGCGGTTTCAGGAGTTCAGAGCTCTTGTGGAGACTTAGACAGATCGGAAGATCAAGTCCTTCAGGTCGTACAATGGAGGGGAGTACACCCTTGGTGAGTTTCTTGAGTATTGTTCAGAGGTAGGCATTAGGAGGGAGTTCACAGTTCCTTACAACCCCCAGCAGAACGAGGTTGCAGAGAGGAAGAATAGATCCATCATTGGGGCTACCAAAGCCATGCTACATGATTAGGTGTTACCATTGTTTTTGTGGGCAGAGGCCTGCAACACTGCTGTGTATTTGTAGAACAGGAGTCCACATTGTGCCTTGGGGCATGTGACTTTGGAGGAGGCTTTTTTTGGGAAGAAGCCTGATGTTGGTCACTTCCGCATCTTTGGGTGTATTGCATACTCCTATGTACCTAAGGAGAAGAGGACCAAGCTAGAGCCCATCGCAGAGAAGGGTATCTTTGTGGGCTACAGTGAGACCTTGAAAGCCTTTCGGATTTATATTCCTGCACAGAGGAGAGTTGTTGTCAGGCGGGATGTGAAGTTCGAGGAAGACAAGACTTTCAGGAGGTCACAGGAGTTAGAGTATCTGGATCGGCCAGACCCTCAAGAGCAGCTGAGTCAGTCACAGGAATCCAGTGGGCAGGGATCAGTAGGTACATCGATTACGGTGTCAGGTCCATCAGTGAGCAGTGGCTCGCAGAGTCAGAGGGGTGGTTCTTCGGGCAGCATGCAGACCAATTCGCAGAGCAGTTCACTAGGTAGTCCATTGATTGGCAATTCACACGGTACTTCAGTATCTACAGGTACAGGTTCAGGCAGGAGGACAACAGACAGACATTCAGGAGTTCAGGCTTCTGATGAGGATGAGGAGTTTCATTCTCCGGTGGGAGAAGTGTGCTCAGGGAAGAGGAAGCCCAACTGGCTTCAGGATACCTTGAGAGAGGCCACATCTGTTGTTGGGCCAAAGAGACCGGTCAGAGTGACCAGACCTCCTAAGAGGTTTTGTAGCTATATGGCAATGGTTGCCAACATCATTGACTCTGAGCCTTCTAGCTATGAGGAGGCAGCTAGCCAGCAGGTTTGGAGAGAGGTCATGCAGGAGGAGTATTCTTCTATCATGAAGAATGATGTTTGGGAGGTGGTGCCGAGGCTTGAGGGAAAATCCATGGTTACTTCCAGATGTCTTTACAAGGTAAAGCATGCTGCAGATGGTAGCATCGAGAAGTTCAAGGCAAGATTTGTGGCTAGAGGGTTCTCCCAGGTACAGGGAGTATACTATGAGGAGACCTTCGCTCTCGTTGCTCGATATACTTCCATTTGCTTCATTATATCGATAGCAGCAGAGATGGGTTGGAAGATCCACCAGATGGATGTGAAGACCGTATTTCTCAACGGCTTCATACAGGAGGAGGTGTACATTGAGCAGCCGCAGAGCTTTGAAGTGCATGGGAAGGAGTCCCATGTATGCAGGCTAAAGAAGGCACTTTATGGCCTGAAGCAAGCTCCTAGAGCTTAGTACTCCAGGATTGATACGTACTTGCAGGAGATGGGATTCACAAAGAGTGATGCAGATCCAAACCTATACTTTATTGTGATAGGTGAGGAGCCTCTCATTCTAGTGTTGTATGTGGATGACTTGGTCATTACTGGTTCAAAGAGACTCATAGAGGGCTGCAAGAGAGATCTTGCTTCAGAGTTCGAAGTGAAGGACAATGGCTTGATGCATTACTTTTTGGGTTTGGAGGTGTGGCAGGAGGAGGGGCATTTCTTCCTTGGACAGGGGAAGTATATTGTGGACATCCTTAGCAGATTCCACATGGAGGATTGTAGACCCATGTCGACACCTATGATCACCAACTGGAAGAAGCTTCAAGCTTCAGATTCCGAGTTGGTGAATCCCAGATTGTATAGACACCTGATTGGTTCCTTGATGTATTTGGTCAACACTAGACTAGATATATGTTTTGCAATCAACATGATGAGCCAGTTCATGTGTGAGCCCAAGAGAGTGCACTGGGTTGCTGCAAAACACATTTTGTGGTACTTGCAGGGGATAATGGAGTATGGTCTGGATTATAGACAGGGAGATGGAGTGAGATTGGCAGGGTACACTGATTCTGATTGGGAAAGTTGTGCTTCTGATAGGAAGAGCACTTCAGGGTGTTGTTTTGGGTTGGGTTCGGCAGTTGTGTCATGGTTCAGCCGAAAGCAGCAGTTAGTAGCATTGAGTTCAGCAGAAGCAGAGTACATGGCAGCTAGTGTAGCTAGTTGTGAGGCGATATGGCTTCGCAAGATGTTGTTTGGCTTATTTGGTCAGCCGTTGAGACCTTCAGTGATTTACTGTGGTAATCAGAGTTGCATTAAACTCACGGAGAATCTAGTAGTTCATGACCAGTCAAAGCATATCGAGATCATATATCATTTCATCATAGACTATGTTTAGAAGAGAGCTGTGAAGCTTGAGTATATTCCCACAGATGAGCAGGTAGCAGATATATTCACCAAAGCCTTACCACGGGCAAGCATGTCTACTTCAGAGACAAGATGGGTGTGGTGAGGAGCACTTTCCTTGGTAAGGAGTGTTGAGATTTGGGTACCAGAGGACAAGTGGTTCCCTAAGGCCTTGATCATTGGCCTAGGGAAAAGTGTCCAAAAGAATAACTTTTTCTTCTAAAGTGACTTTATAAGTTGTAAAGTCAAATTTAATTTAAAAGTGACTTTAAGTGATAAAGTTACTAAGTCTAATTTTAAAATGACTTTAATAAAGTCAATGTGAAATTAGAAAGTGAAAAGTGACTTTGGAAATAAATGACTAAGAGGGTCTTTATTAAAGTGGGGTGAATTAAAAAATAGAAAGTGAGATTTAAATGCACATTTAATCTCAGCCCTATATTTAAAGCTATCTTAGCCATTGGATTTACGAATTCCCCAAAAGTCACTTAGGGTTACGTTAAAGGAGGAAAAGAGGGAAAATATATTTCATTCTTGCATGAGCAGATTGAGAGAGGAGGAGAGAAAGCAAATGAGACATTTCTGAACAGAGAAGAGAAGGGGAGAGAACACCATTTCAGCAAATCCGTACAACAAAGCAAGAGCACGATTTTCAAGGCAAGAGGCACGAAAATCGAGAAAGAGAAAACAACATTTATTGCTGCTATATTGGCACACATTTCGAGGTACATACAGCGGCAAGGAGGCACTGTTTTCAAGGTCCATACAACAATAGCAACATAGAAACCAAAGTTCGTACAACAATCGTACATCATGGAAATCGAGGTAGCCGTACACCACAGATTTCATGTTAGTTGTACAACACAGTTTTCGAGGAGGCCGTACAACTGTCTGGCATAGTTTTCTATGTTGCCCGTACAACATTTAAGGCTGTACATTTCTCTGTAATTTTATGTTTTTCTTTGGCATGAAAATCGAGGCGAAGTACAAACATGGTTTTCGAGATAAGTACATTTATGTGGTTGCTGGAATTTTTACTGTGCATTTCATTTCTCTGTAAAAGAAATATTCAGAAATAAGAAGAGCTTTCGAATTGATTTTGCCCAAGAGTTGTAGGGGGTTTTTCTAGTGTCATATTGACCAAAAATCAACATGTCATTTTTTGTGTGTGTGGCTGATATATTTTCTGAGATTTTATTTCTGCATTTTCAGCACTATAAAATTTCCAGAATTTGTGTTTTCAGAAAATATTTATTATTTCCAGCTTGTTGAATGAATGGTAATGGGAATGGGCATTTAACTACATGGGAGTAATAAGGAAAAATTGAAAACTGGGGTTGGGTCAAAATTTCTACATGGTATCAGAGCTTGGGTGGCTGAAAAGTGCAGTTTGGGACAGCAAGCTGATTTTTCACATAGAAAACTGAACCCTTACCACAACAGTGAAATTTTTAGTTTATTAGGACAACAAGCATGTCTTTGGGCTTGAGGGTGGAGGATAGGTTGGATTGACATAACAACTACAATAAATGGAAGGAGAGAATCCAGAGCATCTTAAAGGAGGCAGAAGTCTAAGGCATCATGGTTTATACCCAACAGCGCCCAGTAGCAGTGCCTACTGACGTTGTTTAGTTGGCTGAATTTAATAAGAATTATGCCAAGGGAAAGAGACTTATTCTGGATGGTATTAAAGACCATGTTGTTTCTCATGTGAGAGGAAAGAGATTTGCAGACGAGATGTGGACAACCTTGAATAATCTCTATCAGAGTACCAATGAAAACAGAAAGATGGTCCTAAGGGAGAAGCTGAAGGCCATTAAGATGGCAAAAATTGATAGTGTTACTGCATACCTCACAAAGATCACTAATGTGAGAGATGAGTTGGCAGCGGTTGGAGAGGTCATTCCACCCTCTGAGTTAGTGCGGATTACTGTGAATGGCCTTCCCAGTACATGGCTGAACTTTGCTGATGGGGTTGTTGCACGGGAGACCCTTCCCACTTGGGAGAGGTTGTGGGATGATTGCATATAGAATGAAATCAGAAAGTACCAGCTTGGGGCAGCCAAACCAGTTGAGGAGGATGACAATGTAGCATTGTTGGCAGGAGGCAAGAAAGGCAAGGGAAAGAAGCAAGCTTCCACAAGTGGTCGTGGGGGCAAAGGCAAAGGTAAAGGTAAAGGTAAACAGGTGAACATGCAGAAGGACTATTCCAAGGTGAAGTGTTGGAATTGTCAGAAGATGGGACACTATGCAGTTGTGTGTCCGGAGAAGAAGAAGAAGGGAAAGAACAAGACCACGGCAACAGTAGTAGAGATAGAGGACTTTTCGGAGAGCTTTGACCGGGAGTTTGGGTTCATTGCTTGTGAGTCCACTAGTGCAAGATCACCTGCCACGGAGGTTAAGAGGGAGTGTGCATTTCCCTCCACTAGCAGAGCATCTTCAGGTATTTGGTATGTTGACAATGGGGCTTCATGTCATATGACAGGAGTCTGTGAGTACTTCTCAGAGCTTTCAGAGAGTGGCACTGATATAGAGGTAGTACTCAGAGATGACAACATTGTTAGAGTAGTCAGTGTGGGGACATTGACATTTGATAGGGAACCCAAACCTCCCTTGAAAGTGTCAGATGTTCTATATGTGCCAGGGATGAGGAAGAACCTCATATCCATCTCAACATTGGAGGACAGAGGGTATGAGATATTGTTCAGGAGAGGACAGGTGCTTATATATCCCAGGGACACTCCAGCTGATTCAGCTAGAGTGATTGGTGTACGCCATGCAAAGGTGTACAAGTTTGCGTTTCAACCCCTTTTGGCATTGAGCAGTAGTACTAGCAGCGGAGCTAGCAGGTCAGAGCTATGCGAGATTTGGCATCGCAGGATGGGGCACATGTATCATGGGGCCTTGAGGACATTGCGGGAGATCACTACAGGTGTGCCAGATTTTATTTATGATCACCTAGATACATGCAGAGGATGTGCTATGGGGAAGTTTACCAAATCCCCTTTTCCCAGCAGTGACAGTAGATCGACTGGGATTCTTGATTTGATTCATACTGATGTGAGCGATCGACTGTCTCATATTTCCTTGAGTGGATATGAGTATTATTTTTTATTCATTGATCACTCCAGGAAGACTTGGATTTATTTCTTGAAGACGAAGAGTGAGGTCTTCAAGCGGTTTCAGGAGTTTAGAGCTCTTGTGCAGACTCAGAGAGGTCGAAAGATCAAGTCCTTCAGGTCGGACAATGGAGGGGAGTACACCCTTGGTGAGTTTGTTGAGTATTGTGCGGAGGAAGGCATTAGGAGGGAGTTCACAATTCCTTACAACCCCCAGCAGAACGGGGTTGCGGAGAGGAAGAACAGATCCATCGTTGGGGTTGCCAAAGCCATGCTACATGATCAGGGGTTACCATTGTTTTTGTGGGCAGAGGCCTGCAACACTGCTGTGTATTTGTAGAACAGGAGTCCACATCATGCCTTGGGGCATGTGACTCCAGAGGAGGTTTTTTCTGGGAAGAAGCCTCATGTTGGTGACTTCCGCATCTTTGGGTGTATTGCATACTCCTATGTACCTAAGGAGAAGAGGACCAAGCTAGAGCCCACCGCAGAGAAGGGTATCTTTGTGGGCTACAGTGAGACCTTGAAAGTCTTTCGGATTTATATTCATACACAGAGGAGAGTTGTTGTCAGGCAGGATGTGAAGTTCGAGGAGGAAAGGACTTTCAGGAGGTCACGGGAGTTAGAGTATCTGGGTCAGCCAGACCCTCAAGAGCAGCTGAGTCAGTCACAGGGATCCAGTGGGCAGGGATCAGGAGTTACATCGATTACGGTGTGAGGTCCATCACTGAGCAGTGGCTCGCAGAGTTAGAGGGGTGGTTCTTCGAGCAGCATGCAGAGCAGTCCGCATAGCAGTTCCTAGGTAGTCCACTGATTGACAGTTCACATGGTACTTCAGCATCTACAGGTACAGGTTCGGGTAGGAGGACAATAGACAGACAT
Source organism: Pinus albicaulis (assembly GCA_034641835.2). NCBI lineage: Eukaryota > Viridiplantae > Streptophyta > Pinopsida > Pinales > Pinaceae > Pinus > Pinus albicaulis. Next base: position 480,430,707 of record CM076578.1, read on the forward strand.
TCAAGAGTTCAGGCTTCTGATGAGGATAAGGAGTTTCATTCTCCGATGGGAGAAGTGTGCTCAAGGAAGAGGAAGTCCAAGTGGCTTCAGGATGCCTTGAGAGAGGCCACATCTGTTGCTGGGCCGAGAGACCGGTCAAGGCGAGCAGACCACCTGAGAGGTTCTGTAGCTATATGACAATGGTTGCCAACATCGTTAACTTTGAGCCTTCTAACTATATGAGGAGGCATCTAGCCAATAGGTCTGGAGAGAGGCCATGCAGGAGGAGTATTCTTCTATCATGAAGAATGATGTTTGGGAGGTGGCGCCGAGGCCTGAGGGCAAATCCGTGCTTACTTCTAGATGGCTTTACAAGGTAAAGCACGCTGTAGATGGTAGCATTGAGAAGTTAAAGGCAAGATTTGTGGCTAGAGGGTTTTCCCAGGTAGAGGGAGTATACTATGAGGAGACCTTTGCTCCCATGGCTCGATATACTTCCATTCGCTCCATTATATCGATAGCAGCAGAGATGGGTTGGAAGATCCACCAGATGGATGTGAAGTCTGCATTTCTCAATGGCTTCATACAGGAGGAGGTGTACATTGAGCAGCCGCAGGGCTTTGAGGTGCATGGGAAGGAGTCCCATGTATGCAGGCTAAAGAAGGCACTTTATGGCTTGAAGCAAGCTCCTAGAGCTTGGTACTCCAAGATTGATACGTACTTGCAGGAGATGGGTTTCACAAAGAATGATGCAGATCCAAACCTATACTTTATTGTGATAGGTGAGGAGTATCTCATTCTGGTGTTGTATGTGGATGGCTTGGTCATTACTGGTGCAAAGAGACTCATAGAGGGATGCAAGAGAGATCTTGCTTTGGAGTTTGAGATGAAGGGCATTATTTTGATGCATTACTTTTTGGGTTTGGAGGTGTGGCAGGAGGAGGGGCATTTCTTCCTTGGACAGGGGAAGTATATTGTGGACATCCTTAGCAGATTCCACATGGAGGATTGTAGACCCATGTCGAAACCTATGATCACTAACTGGAAGAAGCTTCACGCTTCAGATTCCGAGTTGGTGAATCCCACATTGTATAGACAGCTGACTGGTTCCTTGACATATTATTTGGTCAACACTAGACCAGATCTATGTTTTGCAGTCAACACGATGAGCTAGTTCATGTGTGAGCCCAGGAGAGTGCACTGGGTTGCTACAAAGCACATTTTGTGGTACTTGCAAGGGACAATGGAGTATGGTTCGATTATAGACAGGGAGATGGAGTGAGATTGGCAGGGTACACTGATTCTGATTGGGCAGGTTGTGCTTTTGATAGGAAGAGCACTTCAGGGTGTTGTTTTGGGTTGGGTTCGGCAGTTGTGTCATGGTTCAGCTGAAAGCAGCAGTCAGTAGCATTGAGTTCAGCGGAAGCTGAGTGCATGGCAGCCAATCTAGCTAGTTGTGAGGCCATATGGCTTCGCAAGATGTTGTTTGGCTTATTTGGTCAGTCGTTGAGACCTTAAGTGATTTACTGTGATAATTAGAGTTTCATTAAACTCATGTAGAATCCAGTATTTCATGACTGGTCAAAGCATAATGGGATTAGATATCATTTCATCAGAGACTATGTTTAGAAGGGAGCTGTGAAGCTTGAGTATATTCCCACAGATGGTCAGGTAGCAAATATATTCACCAAAGCCTTACCACGGGGCAAGCATGTCTACTTTATAGACAAGATGGGTGTGGTGACAAACACTTTCTTCGGTAAGAGGGAGTGTTGAAATTTTGGTACTAGAGGACAAGTGGTTCCCTAAGGCCTTGATCTTTGGCCTAGGGAAAAGTGTCCAAAAGAATTTAACTTTTTCTCCTAAAGTGACTTTATAAGTTGTAAAGTCAAATCTAATTTAAAAGTGACTTTAAGTGATAAAGTTACTAAGTCTAATTTTAAAGTGACTTTAATAAAGTCAATGTGAAATTAGAAAGTGAAAAGTGACTTTGGAAATAAATGACTAAGAGGGTCTTTATTAAAGTGGGGTGAATTAAAAAATAGAAATTGAGATTTAAATGCACATTTAATCTTAGCCCTAGATCTAAAGCTATCTCAACCATTCGATTTAGGGATTCTCCAAAAGTCACTTAGGTTTAGGTTAAAGGAGAAAAAGAGGGAAAAGATCATTCATTCTTTCATGAGCAGATTGAGAGAGGGGGAGAGAAAGCAAATGAGACATTTCTGAGTAGAGAAGAGAAGGAGAGACAACACCATTTCAACAAATTCGTATAGCAAAGCAAGAGCATAGTTTTCAAAGCGAGAGGCATGAAAATCAAGGAAGGGAGAACAACATTTATTGCTGCTATATTGGCACACATTTCGAGGTTCGTACAGTGACAAGGAGGCAATGTTTTCAAGGTTCATACAACAGCAGCATCATAGAAACAAAAGTCTGTACAACAACCGTACAACACGGAAATCGAGGCAGTCGTACAACACAGATTTCAAGGCAGTCATACAACACAGTTTTCGAGGAGGCCATACAGCTGTCTGGCACAGTTTTCTATGATTTCCGTACAACATTTAAGGCTGTACATTTCTCTGTAATTTTTTGTTTTGCTTTGGCACGAAAATCGAGGTGGAGTACAAACACAGTTTTCGAGATAAGTACATTTATGTGGTTGCTGGAATTTTTATTGTGCATTTCATTTCTCTGTAAAACAATATTCAGAAATAAGAAGAGCTTTCGAACTGGTTTTCCCCAAGAGTTGTAGGGGGTTTTTCTAGGGTCATATTGACCAAAAATTAGCGTGTCATTTTCTGTGTGTGGCTGATATATATTTCTGAGTTTTTATTTATGCATTTTCAGCACAGTGAGATTTCCAGAATTTGTGTTTTCAGAAAATATTTATTATTTCCAGCTTGTTGAATGAATGGTTATGGGAATGGGCATTTAACTACATGGGAGTAATAAGGAAAAACTGAAAACCGGGGTTGGGTCAAATTTCTACACTACAGGAGCCCACAACACGTAGTAGTAGGATGGATTGTTGGCAGTTGATGCAGTCAAATGCCATAGTGAAAGTTGCAGTGACTAGTAGCAGTCAAATGTTGGGGAGCGCAGTGCAAAGTCAATAGTGGCACAGAGGCTAGTAGTTGTCAGGACTCGGGTGACAGATGCATCATACTGAACACAGTCTGTTCAGTTTCTTGGATATTTCTCAGTTGCAGATGTTGCAGTTGAAGCAACAAAGCAACAACAACTGAGAGGGAGTTGCAGTTGTCGCAGTAGCAGCAACAACAAAAGTTGCAGTGCAAATGTAGTGTTGGCAACAGTTCAGCAAGGTCAGAAGCAACGCAGATGCAACACATATTAGAGTTACGCAGTAGTTGGTGGGTAGCAGTAGCTAGACATCAGCAACGTGACAAGAGATGGTCCAGAGACAATTTATTGTAGCAGCAGTCGCAATACTGGACACATTCCTCGCTAAGAGGGAGTGCTAGTTTTTGTAGCATCGGATGTGTTCTAGCCACGAGATTTGGAGGGGTTAGAATATATGTATTCTCCAAAACCCAAAAATTGTTTTTGGAAATTCCACCTAGAAACGGCTTAGTTAGATTTATTAGTCAGTTTTTAATATTTCCCAAGTCTAAACTTAGAGAATATGATTAATTAATCGAAATTAATTAAGTCATGGTGAGAATGTTCTAGAAAAGTAAATGGATCGATTTCTAGTTAATCCTAACCATCGATTAAGATTTAATCTCGGGTGTTGAAGTCTCAACGAAGGATTATAAGAAGTCGATGGGGCTTTGAGAAAATACACCAAAACAATTGAGCATTCTATTTTGCTGAGAAATCAATTTCCAAAGTAGCAGTTGTGTGTTGTCGGAAGTGATTCAGTGAGATCGAAGCAATGAGAGAGGGGTAGAGATAGTGAAGCTGGAGGAAGAATTCTAGTTTCAGTGAGTACATTTGCAGAGAGGAAGAAGTGCCATAGTGAGGCAGCGCAGTGCCCTCTAGAGGAAATTTCGTTTTGTTGGGGAGAAGTTGAGATTCAGTGCCAGAAGTTGGGTTGAGGTTCTGGAGGTCGGGAGAATCAGTTTCCCAGACAACAACTGACGAAATTGCTTGAGGTGACACATGTCCGAGCTGTAGTGACGCAGTGACTGTGTAGGGTGACGCATAGACTGCGTAGAGGCAATTGGGACAGCTCAATTTCAAGTTGAGGTCAGTCTCAGATAGCTTGTGGAGTGAGGAATTTTCCTCACTAGATATTTTTGCTAGTTTTTCTCTATAGGATTTCCAATTTAGGAATCTAGTTGTACTTTGATATTTCACTATTGAATAGTAATAAAACTCTCAGTTGCTGCACCAATCTTCCCGAGTTGGGTTTTTCTAGGGACATTGGTCCAAAAATAACGGTGTTATTTTGTGTGTGTGCATATATTTCTTCCAACATTTATTTTATCTGTAGTTTATTTGTGAAGGTTGCAGTGTATTTATTTTGATATTTGCCATAGGAAACAACCAATAGATTGTTTATTTCATTTAACACTTAGAATAAATAATATCAGTTGCTGTAATAGGGTTCGGGGTGAGTCGAATTTTCACACGAGTCTTATATGGGTCGTTCTCGAGTCTTATACAGGTCGTTCCTGAGTCTTATACCGGTCGTCGAGTCAATAGCCAGACGAAACTTATACGAGTATGAGTCATGCAACATTGATGCAACTAAATTATATTGTAAACCATCAACTATAATTTGTGTTGCTTTTAACTCACCTTTCTTGTACTTGTTCTTGACAACGACGGAAGCATTCTTCGAAGGCTCAGGTACTTTTCCTTGAATGTATTCCAAAACATCATTGTTACCAGCTATGATCTCCAACCTGATCTTCCATGCAGCAAAGCTAGATGAGTCACCCAACTTCTCATCTTCCTTGAAGAAAGAGGAAAACATCTTGACTTGATTAGATAGGCTCCTTCAACTTTCCAAAGATGATATCTTCAGTGCTTGTCTCCTTTTGGGCTTGTCCTTCACCTTAGCTCTGATACCATGTTAAATTTCACATTTCTCTATGTTGTTTCAATTACTTTTATCCCAATTCAATTCTTCAATTAACAATCTTTTCAATAACAATTGATATTTCCAATCATCAACAATAATTGAAGATAGAACAGTAAATGCAATGACAAAGGAGATAATCAATACATCAACAAGGGACACCATATTTGGTCAAAGACCAGGGAAAAATCCACTATGGGGAAAACCCACTATGGGGAAAACCCTTTAAAAGTCTTCTTCTTAAGGAAATTTTCACATTCTTTAGAGAAATTTGTTTTGTTTGAGAACACCTATGACAATGATTATGAATACCTCCCTAGTTAAGAGGGGTTGTTGAAATTGTAACTATGGTCATTCTTCGTAATGTACCCATTGCAGCTTTTTAAAGATAAATATTTGAATTTTTGAAATGTAAATTTTGGCTCCCAAAGTGACAAGTCGACTTCTCTCCAAGTCAAGTCGCCCCTGGCCAAGAGACACGTCTATTGACCCAAGATAAATACTATATAAAGGTAGCACGACCTCCCCCATTTGGGCATTCACATTCTCTCACACAAGACAATTTATTTGCAAGCAACAAAGGATAGGAAGGACGAAATAGGACAAAGAAGAAGGACGAAATCTCTCTTCTCTCTCTAATAACTTGCACGTGTGGATTGATCTCTCTCTGTGGTTCACATTTTTTTCTAGGGAAACTGTTGTAGTGGGCCGAAATTTCTGGTTTACTGGGGAAATTGGCTATTGCAGGAGGGCCGAAATTCTTGGTCAGACAGGAAGAGCAAATTGCAAGATCAGATTGGGTGACTTGACTTGGAGGAGAAGGCCAGGTTTGACCATAGGTCTAAGTGCGTCTCTCATTGAACAAGAAGAATTTCTCTGTTGAAAAGTTTCTTGTGTTTTTCCCCATTGTGGATTTTCCTTGGATAAATTTTGTCTTTTGTGTGTTGTGATCTCTACTGTTCTACTGCTCTTTGTGGTTGGATTTTTGAAGTATAATTGTTGAATGATATATTGAAATAAGTTAAAAGAAGATCTACATCAAAATTAATTATCAGAGTTTTAGAAATATTGTGCTAACCCTAATTGCACTAAGAAAATCAACAAGTCACCTAGGTAAGCCTTTGTCCTTTCCTATTCTTTAAGCCCTAGGTCATAAGTGCCCTAGATAGGCCTCTTGAAGGTCACAATTTGCTTTGTATTTGCTGGATTGAGGCTTGTCTTGAAGTTGAGTGCCATTCCTGAGCCTATTCTAGTCACCTCTAAGCCTTAGACTTAGAATATCTATTAGGTGACCCATATAGGGAAGCCTCCCTTGTGGTGAAAGTCCACTAAAGTGTAGGAGATGGTGAGTTGTGGTGACAGTGGGCCTCCCTTGGTCTGGCTCTTGTCTTGTGAGCCCTCTCACAAGACTTGCTAGATTTTGAGGCAACAGTGGCCAAGATCTTTTTCAAGTATAACACACGTCCTCTTTGATGGTTCATTTTCTTTATCTAATGCATTAAAAGCATGCAAATAGGAATCCCCACAGATTCTCTCGAAAAAACTTGTATGGAAGTGTTAGAAAATCAGAAAGGTAGAAATATTCTCTTATATTGATAATTACTTGTGATATTCTTTTAGTCTTATTAAATTTTCTTTATGTTCTTCTTTTATCTTCTTTTCGTCAAGGAATCATCAAATCAAACTTGAGATAATCCGAGACCTTAGACAAGACCAATAGACTTTCCTCCTCCACCAAGTCAGCCTTCCAAGATGATTATGCAAACTTAAATAGTCTCTTCTTGTCTAGCAGCTTCAACCCAACAACAATCCAAAATTTTGCCTCCCAGGTTCAGAATTTCAGCCCTACTACAGCCTTGCAAATTCGGCGCTTTCGTAGCTCCAGAATTTCACACGTGTGAATCACAAGAGAGAGAAAAATAGTCTCCAACCTTCTTCGCTAGGGTTTCCTTTCCTTCACTTGGGTTTTTCCTCTTCTTCCAAGAATTCTACACCCTTTTCCTTCTTCAACAACTGCAGATCGAACTTGTTGATGATGTACTCCAATTGATGTCGAATTGTTGCCTTTATATAGTGGTTTATGTCTCCCAATGAGGTCGACTTGTCCAGGTTGACGCCGACTCGATGGAGGAGGCCTAAATGACTTATTTGACACTGAAATAAATTTCTTCTTTTATAGATAAAGCCCAAGAAGGGTCTTTTGCATGATGACAAGGACAAGGACTCTTGACATAAACCCTAGAAGCCTATAATGGAGGCTTTGACTAATAATCATTGACCCAAGCATGAAACCCATGCTTTAATAAGTCAATTTCTTTTTCTTTCTTTTGACAAATACATTACATCATGACAAAAATATAATTATGAAGATCGTCAGTAGTTACATTTTTCAACAAGAAGAGGCTAAATGAAGACTAGGGTGCACTATCTTTAAAGATAGGCACCTAAAAATATATTTTGCATAGAAATAGGAATATGATCAACAAATTCATGCATGACAATATTTTGAAGATAGCTAGTTATGAAAACATGGAGGCATCTCATAAAAATAGGAAGGTGTACCTCTCACTCTCTGGCCTCGAAATAATAGGTAAAAGCCACTCACATGCACAGGAACACTCAAGTAGGGTGCATGCCTCTAAACTCAATGATTGTTGGAAATAGTAAGTAAAAATCAATTGAAAAGGGGGCACCAAAATAGTAATGAAGGGCATGTGGGCTATGGAACTAGGAATAGTAACTAAAGGTGGCTCAAAGAGCCCTCAAGAGGGCACAATAGTTCTAATATGCAAGAGGGCCACCAAGGTTAACGCCTCTCCGAAAAACGGTAAATAATCCACATGAGCGCATGAAGTACTCTTTACCACCTTCTCCCTCTCAGATAGGAGTTGAACTAGTTCATCAGGGATGACATATTTAGAAAGTTTATCCATGCCCCTTGGGTTAACCCTCTTGGTGGGCTATGCTACTATGCCCAAAGATGAATTTCTATATTAAGCACATCTTGTAGCTGACAGGATAGACTCGTCATTCGACCACAATACACCCCTTTCCATTGGATGCATGCTCTTCATATCCTTCTAAGCCAATTAAGAGTAGGAACTCATAGGCTTCAGGTAGAGATCGATCACCATATTAACATATTGGACAGAATATGCCATCTTTTCCACCTTTAGGAGGTTGAGATTGAGGAGCACTTTATTTTACACTACCCCATTTACTACGAGATCATAGGGAGGCTCGATTTCTTATTCATAGTCTCCTACTCTCTCCAACTTCTTCAGATTCCTAGATCAGAGATGATTGTCCCTTTACATGCAAGGGAGCTCTAGTCTCGATTTTAATTATCTCTAGTCACCTTCTAGACTAGCCCTCACTCAACATATACTTTCTTCTTTAGAAGGCTCCCTCTGGCTCAAGGCATCAAGAGATACACGAACAATGGCCTAAACCTTGATCGCAGATTAGTGCCCTTGAAGATCACTCACATGTGAAAATTCTACAACAGTGTATTGGTTTATTTCCTCCTACTTGATTTAATTTATACAAGTTATTTTCAGAAATTATATTCAGAAAATACCAAAAATAAACACAACTACAGCCTACACATGCAGATCATTTACTGAATAATTCACTCATGCAGATCATATACTGAATAATTCACTCAAATCGCTGCATCACGCTACCTATAGCACTGCTACTGCTAACTGCTGCACTACAACTCAACAATTGAAAGACTCTGCCCAACTGTTTGATAGACAAGTCAAGTTTCCCTCCACCACTGAAGCTCCCTGGATGCTGAATCATGTTGTCCCCCTGGAGACACTGTCATGCTGCAACATTGCACTGCGTGAGCCCAGCTTCTCTGCGCTGCTGAAGTCCCATCAACCTCTTTGCGCTGCTGCCTCTGCACTGTTGTTCCCTCTACATCACGCTGCTCCCTTCTTCAACTCTACAACTCCCTCTTTGTTCTTCAATGTGGTCATCTACAACCATCTCCCGACTCATCCCACTACCGTCTTAAGGCTCCTGTAGCTCGTATGTGATCCAAGAGTAGGGCTGACTCAAGGATCCCGCCATCCAATCAGGATACTCTATATATCCATGTCACCCCACCTCTTCTCTCGAGGTGCATGAGCACTCATGATTGCATCATCATTAGAGCCATTGTTATTTGCTACTGCAGCCTTGGAATCAGAAGCTCCTTTATCCTTCTTCTTAGGAAAACTGCTGGCGAAATGACCAAGATTACCACACTTAAAGCACTGGACCTTGGAGAGGTCCTTCTTCTTCTTCCCTTGCTTCCTTTCCCTTGATGCAATTGTTGCATCCTCTTCTTCTTCTTTCTTCACTTTGGTTGATCCGCTTCCTCCAATGTTGGATTGCTTCTTGGTGATCCTCCTGATCTCCTCTTGGCGGAGAATAGCCCACATATCTGCCCATGATGTTAACGTTGCCCTTCCCAGAATGCTCTGGACAAACGTTTCCCATTCTTCAGAGACAACATTTAGGGTCGTCCTCACTAGGAGTCCTTCATCTGGATTAGCACCCATGCCAATCAGCTGGTCACGGATAGCTTGAATTCTGAAGAGGAATGGATGAATCTCTTCACCCTTCATCATTTGGAACTTCTGCATTTGATTTTCAAGAAGCATTCTTCTTTGCACAAAACCTCCTTGGTACATCACTTCCAAAGCTGACCACATGTCATGTGCTATATTCTTACCAGTCACATGAGGAATCACGTGATCCTTGACTCTGTCTATGATCAACTTCTTCTTTCGTGCTTGATTTTCTTCATACTTCTTGAGTGTATCTGCGTAGGTTGGTACAACAAGTGTCTTCTCTGCATGATCTTTGAGACCATACTCATCTAGAACTGAGAGGATTCTGGTCTTCCAGATAACATAGTTGGACATGCCATCCAATCTATCTTGTTCCCTCAATCCATATTGAGCCGTCTTTGCTCAGATCTGAAGCAAACAATACTTCTCTCTTTGGATCTGGGTTTCTTGGTGACTAAAAACCCTCTAGTAACTGCTTCTTTCTGCAAATTGATTTCCCTCTTGGAAATCTTCCACCAAAACTCAAACGGACAGTATTCTTTGATCCTGCTGATCGAATCTCAGATATGTTTGGCTCAGATCTGTTGAATGACTGTCTTCCTCCCGCCTTTGTTGCCTTAGCTAGGCACAATTTTGCACCTGCAGAATCTCTACCCCACCAGCACTGCTAAAGATCTGAAGCACAACTTCCAAAACTTGGCTAAATTCTTCTACAACAAGAGAAGGTGATCGGACAACATCCTCCTCGTCGGCCTGGGCCATAGCCCCGCCGTGGCTTAGAAGTGGACTCAGACAACCCTGGGACCGTGTGACAGGTCTTACGCCGTCTCCTGAAGGGGTCGCAGAAAGCCGAGACCTCTGTAGCTTTCGCCGTTGTCTTCTTCTCGATCCGCATCCTCTCGTTTAAGATGCCCCTTAGATCTCCGTCGCTTCTTCTCGCCACCCCTATGAAAAATATTTCTTCGCCCAATTTGTCGGAGATTCAACTTGATTCAGTTTATCTCTCGATACCATGTGAAAATTTATTGCGTTGTATTGATTTATTTCTCCTACTTGATTTAATTTATATGCTATTTTCGGCAAATTGATTCGCGAAAACACCGAAAATAAACACAACTACAGCCTACACATGCAGATCATTTACTGAATAATTCACTCGTGCAACAAAGTGACACATGGATTTTTGGACATAAGTCCTCAGAAAAACCCAAAGCGGGAAAACCGATTCAGTAGATATGAGGGTTTTATTATTAAGTAGTTCTAAGCACAGCAAATCTGGGTTCCAACCTTCGAAAACCCGACAGAGAATAAAAGATACAAGATCTGCAGCTAACCTGAAGATCTAGTGTCAAATATCTGGCTGATCCACACCCTTAAATGGGATTTACAGGACTTAGCATGGATCTGACCCTAGAAACCCTCAGCGTTGCCCCTGAATCCTCAGTGTTAGCCCTGCTACCCTCAAATGCCACTATGCTGCACCAAAATGGAGTGCGTCACCCCTGGAAGGGTCTCACAACCTCACGCTAGCCCTAAAAGGCCCTCTACGTTATTTTTGAAGCCTTCTAGTGCCTCTGCACTGTCCTGCGTAGCTGTTGCCTTGCTTCTTTGCGTTGTCCTTAAGCTGCTCCTCTTGCCTCTTGTTGTCTCTTGGCTCTTGGAATCAGATCATTCCCTCAGCTAATACTACCCCTCACTGTAGGAAATTCCACTGGAAATTCTTAGCAAACCCGCCCTAGAATTCCAAATCTATTCCTCAATTCTACAGAAATTGTGTGTCTTCAACTGACCCTCAAGCCTTTTTCTTATACTTTTTCGTTGAACCCTTCAACCGCCGAGATTTAATCATCCATCAACGGCTAATATTAAAAGACTGCTTGATCCATGTGACTTAAGACAATTTCATCATGTGTTAATTAATTCACTTTAATTATTTTATTTTCCTAAGTTAGACTTAGGAAATCCATTAAAAATAATTAATTATTTGAATAACTTCAACACAACTTGAAATTTCTCAAATCCATTTCTGGGTCTTGTAGATCAGGTGTACTCTAGTCCCTCCACAAAATTTGGGACCTAGAGCACAACTGATGCTACCCCAAATACACAAAATCTCAACACCACACTTAACAGAGGCCTCAACAACTTAGTTGTTCTATAACTTCGACCAACAGTGAGTAGAGATTGTCTTGACTTTAAACAAAAACACAGCACGTCATCCATTTCAACACATCTTTTTTGTAGTCCACTATCTTTAGCTTTCTCCATTCAGCGTCAAATGCTATGAGAGATAGATCTTGATCCAACATAGTGTGAAACTCATTACTCATTGCCTATTTCCATTTTCAATACCTTGCATTTGCCTATATTGTACTTGTTTTAGAGTGACCTCTAGTTATGGAGTTTGGGTATTGTTCCCACATGCTTTAGATTAGATTTTCATTCTTGCTTTCTGCATTCTATTTTTATAGGAGCCGCTTCAAAGCTCCCACTTTGTATTGACATCATTGTTCCCTACAGTCCCTTTGACCTACTTTAGTGGTCACTTGTTGGACATTAATAAATTATCTAATCTTATATTATCTTATCTAGTAGATGCGCAAATGCAACTTATCCAAAATTTGAAAGTGCTCAAAATTGTGGGAAATCAAATATTGATATCGAATATGAAATATGGTATCCAAAAATCCAATCAAATTGTTAAAAATAACACTATTTTGCTAAAATGAGGCCAAAACTCCAGTCTTGGGAACCAACTAAAACTAGGACCATGTGGCCAAATATTCCAACTGGGTGCTCAAATTTGCAATTAACTTGTCAATTAACCTATCAATTAGACCTCACACTAAAAAGTAGCTATTTTTAAAAATGAAAAGTGACCAAAATAGAAATTTGTCTAGTCAGCCTCAAATTTGAATCACATGCGTATATCCCTAAAGGTATCCAAAACTATTATCAAATCTCAAAAAATATGAGTTTTAAGAAATGAGAGAGCTAGGTCCCATAAGGACCAAACTCATCATACCCTTCAGGGGTTTTTGACCTCCCATAATTTCTGTAAATATTGCATTGAACCTACAATCGTGGGGCACTTTCTCTAACTGAATCTTTGTCCATTGAATGTACCTGTATATTTGTGTTGCTCCAAACACCCATCTCTACCATCAACCCTTCAATAATAAAAACATCTGACGTGCCAAGTTTGAAAGGCACTCCATGAATTTTCGATCGAAAATGATGGATTGGCCAACTAGTCCATCCTATAATGTATCCATGAATCAACTCTAATAAACACTCTAGTGTTGATTTTTGTAGCATCGGAAAGTGCTCTAAGTCTCAAATTTTGTGGAGAGGCTTAGACATGGGTATTCCAAAGCACCCTGAAACCGCTTGCGAAAATTCCACTCGATTGATGTTTTATTAAAATAATTAATTATTTTAATGGAGGCCCTAAGTCTAACTTAGGGAAATTAAATAATTAAAGGACATTAATAAAACAGAGTGAGAATAATTTCCAGACCAAGAGGTAACTCCACAAATTGGACATGAAGTTGATAGAGGGTGTACATGTATATATACATGGAGGTGAGATTGTTGAGATTCATTTCCCAATGTCTCTTAGACTTCCTTATTTCCTAATTTACACTATTATACAATTTCACGCAATCCCTTAGGATTAGGTGTCAACATTCCCCCCCTTAATCTGAAGGGATGTTGGTAAGTCCAAGCATCGTTCTGAATTTTCAAACTTTTCCCTTCCAAGCGCTATGAACTTTCGAACTTTTTTGTTCCAAGCGCTTTGGTGAAGATGTCTACAGTCTGCTCATTTGTGGAACAACGACATAGATGGATAGTTTTGGCCTCAACATGATGTCGAATTAGATGGTATTTTGTAGTGATGTGCTTCGTTCGATCATGGAACTTTGGGTTCTTGGACAACTTTATTGCAGAAGTGTTGTCGATCATGAGTGGAGTTGAATGCATTTGTTTCATCTACAAATCTTCTAGGATTTTCCTGAGCCACACAATTTCCTTTGTCGCTTCAGCTGCTACCACATATTCTGCCTCAGTTGTGGAATCTACTGGAACTAACTGTTTGCGTGATCTCTAGGAGACAACGCCTGATCCAAGACTCATAGTATAACCTGAAGTAGATACCCCAGTTTCTTTGTCCCCATCAAAGTCTGAATCAGAGTATCTGATCAAGCTGAAGTCACTCACTTGTTTATATTTGAGTCCAAAGTCTTGCTTCCCCTTCAAGTACTTTAGAACTCTTTTTGCAGCAGGCCAATGTCCTTCACAAGGTTTTTGCATAAACTTGGAGAGGATTCCAACAGCAAATGAGATGTCTGGTCTGGTAGTAGTTAGGTAGATGAGACTTCTTAAAAGTTGTCTATACTTCGTTGCATCCTCAAATTCCTTCCCTTCAATGCATGTGAGCTTCAAGTTTTGTTCCATTGGAGTGGTCAAAGGATTGCATTCATCCATGCCAAACTTGTTCAAAAGATCTCCAATGTACTTCATTTGAGAAAGGAATATAAATTTAGGATGTTGAGTTACTTCAATACCAAGATAGTATTGTACATAGCCCAAATCAATCATTTCAAAACCTTTCTTCAATTCCTTCTTTATGGATGCAATATAACTCTCATTGTTCCCTGTCATCAAAATATCATCTACATACACCACAAGATATACAACTGTTTTCCCATCTTTCTTAACCAACAAAGTTGCATCATCAAGATCAAAATGTTTGAAGTTAAGTTTCAGAAGATGCTCAGTTAATTTCTCATACCAGGCTCGTGGTGCTTGCTTGAGGCCATACAAGGATTTTATAAGTTTGCATACTTTGTGTTCTTTGCCCTTCACAACAAATCCTTCTGGCTGGGACATAAAAACCTTCTCCTTTAGATCTCCATTCAAAAAGGCAACTTTTACATCCCTTTTGAGCTGCTAAGGCAAAAGAGTGTCCAGATGGTGGCCCATTTTGCTATGGAGGCAAAAGTTTCTTCATAATCAACCCATTTTTTCTGTGCAAAACCTTTTGCCACAAGCCTGGCTTTATGCTTGTCAAGTGAGCCATCCGCTTTGTACTTGTTCTTGTAGACCCACTTGTAGCCAATTGGTTTGGTTCCCAATGGAGGATCAACCAGCTTTTGCATCACTCCATTCCATTCATCATGAAAAGCGACTTCTTTAAAGGATGTTGGTTCAAGATCTGTAGACAAATTCAGTTCACAATTATAAGAAATATCCATATCAATATATGAATTAGAATTATCTATGTCAACTCCATTTTGCTTGGTGGAACTTCTTGTCACTGTCTTTCCAACCTCATCGGGACGAACATTTTCTAGTGTCTTTGTCAACCATTTTGGGGGACCTTTCAAAGATGGCCCAGGCTGCTCATTTGACTGGGTTGGGATTGAATCAAGATTCAATCTCCCAATTCTGTCAATCACATCATTCAAGGTGTTATCTGTGGTTGGTTCTTCATGTGGGGGAGAGAGTGCTTCGAAAGATGACTCCACAAATTGATTCAGTATAGGAATTCTCCCTTCAAGATGTGGAATCTGATTATCAAATTCTTGAAATGACTTTTCATTGTGAATCTATCCAAGCAATCAAGTTGCCCCTCAACAACATCGTCAGCCTTGGAAGATTCAAGGAATATGACATCTCTAGATACTACAAACTTCTTATTGACTTCATCATAGAGACGATATCCTTTGGAGGTATTGGAATACCCCAAGAAGATACATTTTCGACTTCTGGCACCAAGTTTATTTCTTTGTACCTTAGGTATCAAAGCATAACAAGTGGAACCAAAGACTCTGAAATGCTTTACCGAAGGAATGTGGCCATGCCACATTTCATAAGGAGTTTTGTTTCTGATTGAATTAGGACACCTATTCTTTATTTACACAGCGTATAGAACTGCATCAGCCCAAAACATCAATTTTACATTCTTAAAAAACATCATGGAGCGAACCATATTTAAAATTGTCCTTTTCATTCTTTCAGCTACACTGTTCTGTTGGGGATTATAGGGCACAGTTGTTTGATGTTTGATCCCATGTTGGCGAAGATAGTTTTCAAATTTGTTTGAAGTGTATTCTTTTCCATTATCAGTGCACAAAGAGCCGATATGAGGTTGTGCATCATTTTCAATCCATTCATGGAAATTCTTGAATGTTTGAAAAAAATCAGATTTGTTCTTCAATAAGTAAACCCAACACATTCTGGTGTAATCATCAATAAATGTCATCATATATTTATTTGCATTTATAGAAGCAACAAGCATGGGGCCACATAAATGTGAATGAGTAAGCTCAATTTTTCTATGTGCTTTGGCGTGTGATTCATGGAAGGACTGTTTGCTATTGTAAATTTATGTAGATGTTCTATGCTTGATGCAACTTTAATTTTCCTCAATATCAGATAGCAATCACATAAACCATAAAGTAAAACGTTGATAGAACATACCAGTAGATCGATAGAAGACAAACCAGAAACAGATAAGTGTGATGGTGCGTTACTGCGGTCAACAGGATGCTTCAACCAACAAAGTCTCGATATGGTCAGCTAACCAGCAATGTCACACAACCCTCAGAACAGCGAAACGGTCAACTCAAAAGTCAACCCCAGAAAAGTCAACGATGTCAATCAACGGTCAACACACAGCAACAGTAGTAGTGAGGTCAATGCTGAAAACTCAAAGTCAACGTCTTGCCTCGAAAAAAGTGCCAAAAAATGCAGATTACGGAGATTGAAGTTCTGTGAGAGTTTCAAGTCAAATTGACCTTGCGTTGACCAAAGTCAACGCTGGTCAAACTTGCTGCAGAAACCCTAGACCGAAAAACAGAAATTGTTGTTGCCAGATTTCTCACGTGTGGAGAGAGAAGAGACTCCAAGTGATCGAACCAATCAAATGAGGAGAGAGAATGTGCAAGGATGAGATGAGTGAAATGTCCTCCAACGTTGACCTTATTTATATCCATCAGTGAGGGTCTGTGACACATCTGTTGGGGTACAAAACCTTAAAGCCGACCTGCACATATTTTGAGTAGATTAAAAATAAATTCAAAATAAATGTTCTGCTCATCGGATCAAGATGATCTTTAGATCGATCTTGCACCTCTTCGAAAGAGGAACCCAATAAAAATATTGGTATCTTCATCTGAGCATCAGACATGGAGTTTGGACCTAGTTGTCCAAAATTAACACTCCCTCTCAACTAGGGAGAACTCCACCCACCTGTGCAATCCAACATCGTGCATCATCCCGCCATAAGTTGCTTTGCTGGCTCTTTATTTCAGAATAGAGGTAGGTCAGTCATGAAGACATCATTCCCGGCTGACAGATTCAGCCCAGAGGTTCGAAACCTCTATAGAGCTCACAAAGAGTCTCAAACCAACCCGAAGTTGGTTTATCTAACCCGAAGTCAATAGGAGGTCCGAAACCTCACTAGACTTGATCCCATATCAAGTGGTTGGACCGTGCCATCCTAGATAGAGAGTACGGCAATCTCTAATACGTCCATCAGTCTTTGCTACTAGTCTCTAGGTTTTTCTACCTCACTGGCCAAATGAGAGGTACTTCCCATGAGTCCTGAACTCAATGGGTAGGATGCACACGAGGCACAGATAATGAGAGGTGAACCAACTCAATCATCACAACCATGGGGCAAAAGCACACCAACAAGGTTCGGCAAGCCTAGCCCTGTGGTTGCTTATAGCTCCGAGAAGCTATCCTCAAAGCCCCTAGAGCTCCTAGAGCTCATCGTCCAATAGGACCCTGATCATAGGGTCGTTCCACGATACCAAGACTCTCACGGAAGGTTAGGAACTTGACCTTCTCCAGGGGCTTTGTGAGAATATCCGCGACCTGCTCATCAGTTCCTATATGATCGAGCCTTATGGCGCCTCGTTGTGCCATATCCCAGATAAAGTGGTACCTAATATCAATATGCTTGGATCGATCGTGGAACACGAGATTCTCGAACAAGCGAATCCCACTCTGGTTATCACAGAGTATCATGGTGGTATCTAGCACATGCCCGAACATCTCACTAAAGAGCTTTTGCAACCAAACTGCTTCACAACAGGCCATACTTGCTGCAACGTACTCGGCCTCCATGGTGCTCAAAGCCATCGACTTCTGCTTCATGCTCATCCATGATATCGAAGCAGAACCAAGTGTGAAGCAGCATCTCGATGTGCTCTTACGATCCACCACACTGCCAGCCCAATCGGCATCAGTATATCCAAGGAGTGTCACGCTCTCTGCAGTGTATCTCAGCCCATGGTTTATCGTGCCCCGAAGGTATCTCAGAAGATTCCTGGCACCAACCCAGTGAAAGTGATGAGGCTCAACGATCTGTTGACTCAAAGTGTTCACTGCAAAACATATATCTGGACGGGTGTTCACTAAGAACATCAGAGCCCCTACGAGTTGACAATACTCAGTAGGATTTGCCAATACGGGCCCAGCAGCTTTGCCACTCAACTTCTTGAAGTTGAGTTCCATTGGTGTTGACACGTACTTGCAATCCACCATACCAAATCTTTCGAGAAGTTTCACAATATATTTTCCTTGAGAAAGGAAAATCTCTCCAGGTCTCTGCCAGACCTCCAAGCCTAGGAAGTAGTGCATCAGTCCTAGGTCCATCTCGAACTCAGCAGCGAGCTCCCTCTTGCACTGATGAATGAGAGGGTCAGCCCCTGTCAGGAAGAGGTTGTCCACATATAGCACCAGAATGGGAGGCTTCTCTCTATCAACCTTCAAGTAAAGGTTCGGATTAGCGTTACTACGAGTGAAGCCCAGCTTCATCAGGTAGCTATCTATCCTCTCATGCCAAGCTTTGGATGCTTGCTTCAACCCATAAAGGGCTTTCTTCAACCTGTAGACATGGGTGTCTCGATCCTGGACTTTGAACCCCAGAGGTTGCTCTGCATACACCTCTTCCTTTATCGCACCATGCAGAAATGAAGTCTTCACCTCCATTTGATGAAGACTCCATCCTTGCGTAGTAGTAAGGGCTATGATAGATAGAATGGTGGTATATCGGGCCACAGGTGCAAATATGTCATCATAGTCTATGCCTTCCTTTTAAGAGAAGCCACGGGCAACGAATCTTGCCATGAACTTCTTAGCACTTCCATCAAATCCATGCTTGATCTTGTAGAGCCATTTTGAGGTGACAACTGCTTTGTCCTTCGGTCTTGGAACCACATCCTAGACATCATTCTTCAATATGGACTCATACTCTTCGTGCATAACATCCTTCCATACTCGATGCTTTACGGCTTACTCAAAAGATCCAGGCTCAAATTGTACAATAGTACTCATGGCTTCTAGATGCCCTTGGTATCTACTTGGCTTCTTGCTTTCACGGAATGGCCCCCTTGGGGCCATATGTCCCTCGGCATCCTCGAGAGTGTCCCTGAGCCATGATGGTCTCGTCTCTAGTGAAGGAGGTGGATGAATCAGGTCCATTGGTCCTTCATTATCGGGCATCGTCTCATCCTTCGGCTCTTCTTGATTTTTGGGCCTTGCTTCATGTTCTTCCTCAGATCTCGGAAGATTGACTACTTTCTTCAGGGAAGCATCTTCATCAAAAGTGACATCGTGGCATATCTCCAGTTCCCTTTGACCAGGCACATAGACTCTGTAGGGCTTCGAAGTTTCGCTGTAGCCCACAAACATTCCTTTCTTCCCAGAAGCATCCAACTTCCTCCTCTTCTCTTTCGGCACATGAAAATAAAGAGGACATCCAAAAACTCTAAAATGTGAGACATCAGGTTTCTTACCAGTGAAAACCTCTTCGGGAGTTTTAGAGTCCAAGGCAGAATGTAGGCATCGGTTTTGTATATACACAGCAGTGTTCGCAGCTTCTCCCCACAGAAACTTCGGTAGACCCTGGTCACATAGCATGGCATGTGCAGCTTCCACAATGGTCCTGTTCTTTCGTTCAGCAACACCATTCTGCTCAGGAGTATAGACAATTGTGGTCTCCCTCTTGATGCCAAGCTTCTCTGCAAAAGTTCTTGAACTTGTTCGTCTCATATTCAGTGCCATTATAGGTCCTTAAAATCTTGATCTTCTTCCCTGTCAGATTTACCACCAAAGCTTTGAAGGTACAGAACCACATGAAAGCCTCATCCTCCTTCAAGAAGTATATCCAGGTTTTGCGAGAGAAGTCATCTATGAACGTCATATAATAAGAACATCCTCCCAAGGATGTCATGGGCAGCATACCAGATAGATCAGAATGTACTAATTGCAAGACATCAGATGTCTTTGTGACGCTAGAGGGGACAGGTCCCCTTGTATGCTTTCCTTTGGCACAACCCTAACATACACCTTCATGATTATTTGAGAACTCTGGCATCCCTGTCACCACCTTCCTTGCTTCGAGAAGGGCCTTGTAGTGAAGGTGTCCAAACCTCCGGTGCCATAGTTTAGTCTGTCGGATAGTATCACATGTCATCGCTCCCAGTGGACTTCCTCCAACCTGGTAGAGTGTATCAAATCTAAACCCAATCGTGATAGCTTCCTTGAAGTTCTTCTTCCACATGTGCACCTTTCCATCAATGAATGCCATATTGAAACCTTTGTCTTCCATGGCTGATATAGACATAAGGTTCTTCTTCAAATTAGGTACATAGAGTACATCCTGCAAGCGGAGGACTTGACCTTGAGACAAATGGAGAGTCACAGTCCCTATGCCTTTCACAGGATATGTGGCATTATCTCCAAGGATAATTTCCAGATTAGTATCCTTCTCAACCATATCAGAGAGTGATTCCTTAAACCCAGTGATGTGCCTTGAGGCACCACTGTCTATCAACCAGACATCCATAGTGTCGGGTGGAGATGCAGCAGAGTTTCTCGACCTTTTGAAAGGTTGACCATTTCTGCCGGAGGGAGCCTTCCTCTTTCCCTTCAACCTGTTGTTCCTTTGATTGTCATTCCTCCGGTTGTTGTTGTTGTCATCACCATCGGGAGAATCCTTCTTGAAAGGGCATTCTCTAGCATAGTGACTTGGCCTATGACAAGTGTAACACTTGCCCTTTTTTCCTTGGGCCCCTGCTCTTCCTTTGTTCTTTGGACCACCAAAGTTTTTCTTTCTAGAATGAGCAGCGTAGGCATCTTTTCCTTCATTTTCATACTCTTTCATTCTTGTCTCTTCTTGTACGCATCTCGATATTACTTCGTCAAAGTCAGGTATCACATTGTTATTGAGAATGGTAGTGTTGAACGCATGCCATTCGAATGGGAGCCCTCCAAGTGTGGTGAGTACCATCTCTCGATCAATTATTGTCTCTCCAACAGCTAGTAGATTGTTGCTGATCTCGGTCAACTTCATAAAATATGATTGAATAGACTCACCCCTGCCTTTTTTCAGATTCTTCAATTGATTCTTGAAGAATAGTACTTGATTTGCATTGTTGGCCTTGAACATATGGACCAACTTATCATACATCTCTTTGTTGGAATCACGATTGTCGTTAGACCAAAACCTACAGGCTTTAGTCTCCGCCACAATCGCCAGAGTTAGGATCCACGAGAGGCGGTTAGTCCATGTCGCGAAACACACGGGGAGCGTTGAACCCAATGTCCAACAATCCCCTCCAACGCGAGCCGGGTGAGTTTCGAACTCGAGACCTGTTGCTCTGATACCACTTGTTGGAATCACAATTGCCGTTAGACCAAAACCTGCAGGCTTTAGTCTCCGCTACAATCACCAGAGTTAGGATCCACGAGAGACGGTTAGTCCATGTCGCGAAACACACGAGGAGCGTTGAACCCAATGTCCAACACTCTTTCGATGTGCCCATCTCAAAGATGTAGGCAGACAACCAGACTCTTGTGAATTGAGTCCTTGATCATCAACTTTGCTTTGATCTCCCCCTTCTTATACTTTGTTTTGGCGGCAGCAGTTGCAGTGGATGGAGGCTCTTGGATTTTACCCTGCACATAGTCCATGACATCTTGATCTTCCAACATAAGATCCAATGTCATCTTCCAAGCATGGAAGTCATCCTTCCCAGTCAATTTGTCATCAACCTTGAAGCCATTGTAGTTTGAGGAACCCATCCTCTTCTTCGGTGATTGCTACAAGTTAGGGCTTTGTCTTCACCTCAGCTCTGATACCATGTAAATTTATGTAGATGTTCTATGCTTGATGTAACTTTACTTTTCTAGAACATACCAGTAGATCGATAGAAGACAAACCAGAAACATACAAGTGTGATGGTGTGTTACGGTGGTCAACAGGATGCTTCAACCAGCAAAGTTTCGATATGGTCGGCTAACAAGCAATGTCACACAACCCTCAGAACAGCCAAACAGTCAACCCGAGAAAAGTCAATGTTGTCAGTCAACGGTCAATGCACAACAGCAATAGCTAGGTCAATGATGAAAAGTCAAAGTCAACATCTTGCCTCGAAAACAATGCCAAAAAATGCGGATTAGGGAGATCAAAGTTCTGGGAGAGTTTCAGGTCAAATTGACATTGCGTTGACCAAAGTGAACGCTAGTCAAACTTGTTGTAGAAACCCTAGACTGAAAAACAGAGATTGTTGTTGCCAAATTTCCCACGTGTGGAGAGAGAAGAGACTCCAAGTGATTGAACCAATCAGATGAGGAAAGAGAATGTGTGAGGATGAGATGAGTGAAATGTCCTCCAACGTTGACCTTATTTATATCCATCAGTGAGGGTGTGTGACACATCTGCTGGGGTACAAAACCTTAAAGCTGACTTGGACATATTTCGAATAGATTAAAAATTCAAAATAAATGTTCTACTCATCGGATCAGGATGATCTTTAGATCGATCTTGCACCTCTTTGAAAGAGGAACCCAATAAAAATATTGGTATCTTCATCTGAGCATCACAACATGGAGTTTGGACCTAGTTGTCCAAAAGTAACAGCTATGCTTTCCTAGAATACAAGCATCACATTGCTTAAGTTTCCTAGGAATTGTAGGCAATCCAGTAACACCATTTTTCTTCAACAATTGAAGGCTGTCATAGTTTAAGTGTCCAAATTTAGCATGCCATAAAAGACTTGATGGGAATGTACCTTCATCATGATGAGAACTGAATGCAAAGTTGTGTGCATGAGCAGAGGTACCTTGTAACTTTTGGAGTCTTCCTTCTATTCCCTTCATGACAAGTGAGCAATCTGATGCTTTTCTGACCTCAACCTTTCCATCAAACATGTGAATGGACTGTCCTTGTTGGTGGATATGGACCAAGGACAACAAGTTTCTCCTCAACTTAGGGAGGTATAGAACCTCATGTAGAAGATGATATGGAAGACCAGGCAACTTAAGCCTGATTGTGCCAAGCCCTAATGGCTTGAGTTTAGATTTTTCTGCAAAGTATACTGCTCCATCAACCTTGGCAGTAAATTCTTCAAAAAAATCTTTTCTAAAAGTCATGTGACATGTTGCTCTTGAGTTTAGCAACCAATCATTTCTCTAAGAAGTAAGTGAAGCATCAAACAAGTCTTCAGTTACTCCAATGTTACAATGTGCTACAACATAATGAGCGGGTTCAGGTGCTTTACCTTTGTCTTTGTCATGAGTTTTACCTTTTTCTTGATTTCTTTGCTGCTCAATTTTGTCCCAAGGCAGCTTACATGTAGATGCATCATGCCAATCTTTATTGCAGCGTATGCAATGAAGATCAAATTTTTCATTTTAAGTTTGTCTGCTCCCCCTTCCTCTGAAATTCCTTCTTCCTCTTCCTCTTCGGCCACCTCTTCCTTTGGAAGAATCTTGAGCATGTTTTTTCTCTCTATGTGCGAAACATACAACTTCTTCAAAAGACAGAGGGGCCGTCTTCTTTCCTAAGGCCTTCTCTCTTTCTGCAAACTTTTTCTCAAGGGAATCAAAGGTGATCTTCATGAGGTTTCCACTTGCTTGCAATGACTCAAGGTAATGTGAGTAAGTGGGATACAATGCCTTAACATAAGCTATGAGAGGTATGTCAACTTCTACACCAGTATTTTTAATGTCATGCATGATAGATCTTACTTCTGATGCTAAAGCAAGAGGGTCATCATTTTTAAATTCAAGGCTGAACAACTTAATCATTAATTGAACAATTTCAAATTTTGAATGTGAGTCATAGAGTTCTTTTAATTTGCTCAAGGCTTAATAGGCATTTGAAAATGGTATAATATGGCGACTCACCTCTTCATTTACAGAAGATGCAATCAAGGCATAGGCCTTGCAATTCTTGTTTTCCCAAATGGTGATCTCCTTGTCTGAGGTGAGCTTTGTCAGTGGAATGTCTCGTTCTCCTTCACAAATACCTCTCCACAACTCATTAAAAATGAGAATGTGCTTGATTTTTCGAGACAACTCAGGATAGTTCTCCTTGCCAGAGAGAACAACTCCCACAATAGATATGAGAGAATGCATTGTGACTTTTGAAAAAAAATCTGCTGGAAAAAAAACTCAATTCTGGTGTAAAATGTACTTTGCTGCAAAAAATTCAATTCTGGAGTCAAAATTGCACTCTGTTGTAAAAATTCAATTCTGGTGTAAAATGTACTTTGCTACAAAAAATTCAATGATGGAGTCAAAATTGCACTCTGCTGTAAAAATTCAATTATGGTAAAAATGTGTATTATGTTGTAAAAAACCAGTTCTGGATTTTTTTTTTTTTAATTTATTGTTATGTGCTGGGGAGGTCAGACTTGGGGAAGGTCGGACCTGGGGGAGGTGGGTTAGGGGGTGCAGGAGAGATGAGTGCTGCGAGCATGTGCAGCCGCGGGTGGAGGGGAGCAGAGTTGTGGCTATGGCTATGGCTGTGGTTGTGGCCGAGAAGAAGCTAGACGGGCGTCAATGAGTAGTGATGAACAATAATGAAAAAAAATTCGAATGCAGCAGGGAGAAGTGAGAAGGACTGTGGCAATCTGCAAAAAATTGAAACAACAGGAATATGGCAGTCTAAAAAAAGGTAGAACAAAAACAGAAACAGGAGGGAGTTACACCAAGGGCAAGAATGTCAAAAAAGCGTTGGCTCTCATACCATGTCAGACCAGGAGGTAACTCCACAAATTGGACATGAAGTTGATAGAGGGTGTACATGAATATATACATGGAGGTGAGACAGTTGGGATTCATTTCCCAATGTCTCTTACACTTCCTTATTTCCTAATTTACACTATTTTACAATTTCGCCCAATCCCTTAGGATTAGGTGTCAACAATAATCTAGAAAAGGTAGAGATCAAGTCATGTTTTAATTTTAGCCATTGATTAGAGATCTAATCTCGGTCGTTGATGTCTCAACGAGAAGGCTATAAAGGAAGACTTGAGGGCCATTTGGAAAGACACACCGAATTGATCTAGAGTTGAAATTTCTAGGGCGCGGTTTGCTGAGAAATTTGAGCTAGAGATCTGAGCAGTGAGGTGCAGAGATAGCATTCGGAGAGGAAGAAATTTTCTCAGTCGGTGGAGCATCAGTCAGAGAGAGGCAGAGGTGATCTAACCAAGCCGACACTGAAGGAAGAAGGGCTAACGCAGTGACTATGTAGGGCTCACGTAGAAACAACATAGAGGCAAAGGAGGGCTTCCGGAATTTTGTTTGTAGATCAATTTCGGAGGCCGGGATCCAGAAAGTGACACCAAGAGGCTGTTCCTCAGGGTCCACAGAGGCAAAACAACTTGGTTGGGGTTGGACGCTTAGCTTGGAAAGGGGTGACTCAGGGTCTGGAAGGTCCAGCGCTGGGACTGCACAGAGGCTGCACAGTGCCTCCCCAAGGCAGGTTGTTTCTTCGTCCGGATCAGCCGGGAACGCAGTGATTGAGTGAGGTAAATCCCCACAAATTATTTTGCCAGTATTTATCTCTATAACTGAATTACCCTAGGGGTATTCCGTGATGTTTTTAGACATTGCTATTGCTTAATGATAAAACCCTCAGATCTACTGCAACGATTTTCCTGCATTGGGTTTTTCTGAGGACTTAGTCCAAAATAATGGTGTCATATGTGTGATTGATTTCCTTGTTCAATTTCCTTGTTTCAGAGTCATGAGTATTATAGTGTAGGCTACTTTAGTGATTGCTTCAGTGTTTCATGTATGATTCATAAATAATTGTGTAAAGTAAATTACACAATAGAAGAAGTAATCCAGTTGGTTGCAGTAGGATTCCTTAGATTGTTCAGATCTAGGAATTTTCACATGGTATCAGAGCATTGATGTGAAACAGGAAGAACGGATCTGAATTCTGAAGTGAAGGCCATTTTTGCTGCAGTGCAGCAGAACGAATCCATTGAAGGATTCTGCAGTTCTAGCCAGGAGGGCTAAGATTTTTGTGGCAGTGTCTCTCTGAGTGAGTCAACAGAGAGAAAGGGATTCCAGATCGAGATCTTGTTGTGGCAGAGGGAGCAGCACAGAGCCTCCACACAAAAGACAAAGGGATGCAATTTTTTGAAGTTGTTGCTGGGCAGAAAAGTGTCAGAAGGAGTCAAGAGCACATATTGAGGGAATTCTTCCTCAATGATTTCCTAGCCGAGGAATTCAGCATTTCTCAGTTGCTGAGTAGTAGAGGAGCAACAGAACTTACAAATCCATTAGGGAGTGTGTAAGCCTGCCAGGAGCTGCGTAGTAGGGAGGAAGAGGGAAGAAATTCGACAGATTTCGGCTGAGATGGCATCTGCCGGACTTCGTGATCAAGATCGGTTGGAGGGCTCCTCCAACTATATGATTTGGAAGGAATGGGCTCAGTTCCTTTTAGATCAACATGATCTGAAGGCGTTAGTGGAGAACGTGGTAGTTGTTCCTACGGATGCGAATCAACTCAAGAAGTACAAGGAAGATATGGCCAAGGCAAAGAGGTTGCTCCTTGATGGTGTCAAGGATCACATCATCTCGCATGTGGCTGGCAAGGTTACTGCCAGAGAGATGTGGGTAGCTATGCATGACCTTTATGAGGGATCTTTTAAGCAACGTAATTTGTACTTAGAGAAGAAGCTCTGTATGATCCAGATGCGGAAAATGTTGAGATTTTGTGTATTTGGGGTAGCATCAGTTGTGCTCTAGCTCCCAAATTTTGTGGAGGGACTAGAGTACACTTGATTTACAAGACCCAGAAATTGATTTGGGAAATTTCATTTGGTTTAGGAGATATTAAATTAATTAATTATTTTAATGTATTTCCTAAGTTAAAACTTAGGGAACTTAAATAATTAAAGTGAATTTAATTAAACATGTGATGAAATTGTCTTAAGTCACACGGATCAAGCCTCTTTTTAATCTTAGCCATTGATTGAAGATCTAATCATGGCTGTTGGTTTTCCAACGAGAAAAGTATAAAGGAAAGGCTTGGAGTCATTTGTAAACACACACAGAGGCAGAGCACTGAAGCTAAGCTGAGATTCTAGGGTGGGTTTGCTAAGAATTCTCGGAAATGTTTCAGTTGTAGAGAGGGGAATTTAGGCCAAGGGGATGATCTGATCTCGGGGTCTAGAATCAACAGAGGCACAAATCAGCTCAAAGAGGCAACGCAGAGAAGCAAGAGAGCAGCAACAGGAAGGGCAACAACTGTGCTACAGGTTATGCGCAGTCCCTCAAGGACAGTGTGATTTGTTGCAGGAAACCCTCAGGGGTTATGTAGAGACCCTAAGGGGTAGCATAGGGACTGCATCAGCCAGTCTGTGGTAACGCAGCCCTTTCCGGAGCAGCGCTGAGGGTCAGAGGTGTAGAAATTTATGTAAGTTAATTCTTATGCAGGAATTATTTCTCTTAATCCGGTTAAGCTTCTCCTACTTATACAAGTTATCAACTGAATAAATTCAAGTTAACATCAAAGCAAAACACATAACAGATCTCTACCAATTCAGATCTAGAATAAGCACATGCACACATAGACAAAGTGACATAGTTATTTCTGGACAAACTGTCCCCGGAAAAACCCAATGTGGGAAAACTGGTCTCTACTGCTAGAGGGCTCTATTATTAAGAATATTTTTGAATACATAACTCTGGGTTCCAGATCTGGAAAACCCTACAGAGAAAACTCTAGATCTGCAGCACCTGGCTAATCTAAGACCAACAATACTGACTGATCCACACCCTCAAACGAGATTTATAGAACTCAGCCAGATCTAGGCCTAGAAACCCCAGATCTGCCTCTGAATGACACTGCGTCAGCTTCTGAAGGCCTCCAAATGCTCAGCGATGTCACTGGAAGGGACTGCATTACCCCAAACTGGGTGACGCTGTCACTAAGGGTCTCTACGTAACCCCTGAAGGGTTTCTTGAAAATCACGCTGTCCTTGTTGTTGTTGCTGTTGCTGCTGCTACTGTCTGTTGTTGCTGCTGCTGCCTTCCTCTACGTTGTCTTTCTTGATTTCTTCTCTGCTTCTTGTGTATTCTAGACCCCAGGATCAGATCATCCCCTTGGTCTAAATTCCCCTCTCTGCAACTGAAACACTTGAGAATCCTTAGCAACCCCGCCCTAGAATCTCATCTTAGCTTCAGTGCTCTACCTCTGTGTGTCTTACAAATGACCCCAAGCCTTTACTTTATACTTTTCTCGTTGACAAAACAATGGCCAAGATTAAATCTTTAATTAATGGCTAAGATTAAAAGAAAGCTTGATTTGTGTGACTTAAGACAATTTCATCACATGTTTAATTAAATTCACTTTAATTATTTTATTTTCCTAAGTTTTAACTTAGGAAATACATTAAAATAATTAATTAATTTAATATCTCCTTAACCAGATGAAAATTCCCAAATCTATTTCTGGGTCTTGTAGATCAAGTGAATTCTAGTCCTTCCTCAAAATTTAGGACCTAGAGCACAACCGATGCTACCCCAAATACACAAAATCTCAACACTCTCTCTTAGCATCAAGGATGTGCTCTAGCAATACATCACACTTATGCATTACATGACTTTGAGTACTGGTTCTGTGTTGTTGAAGCTTAGCCTGCTGCCACTCAACTTTGCACTGTTGCTGCCATTCTGTACTACTACCCATGACTCTGCCACTGCCACTGCAACCACTGTACTGCAACTCTCTCTCAATATGCCGCATTCAGGCCGGGCCACGAGACTGGCGATCATTGATTCGTCAGACTGCACTCTGGCGATGAGAAACAACCGAATCTCTTGCCCAATCTTTGACAAACAAGTCAGATGGGTTGCATCCTCATCACTGAAGCTCCATAGGCTACAGATCTGTGTTGGCATCTAAAGAACGATGCACATCTACCGCTTCCGCTCGCGTAATCGTACTCTCAGACTACCGGGTCATGACCTGACACAAGTCGGGAGGTCGCATCCTCATCACTGAAGCTCCATAGGCTACAGATCTATGCTGGCATCTAAAGAACGATGCACAGCTATAGCTCTGCCTACGTAATCAGACTCCCTCTGCACTATTGAAGTCACATCAGCTCCTTGTGCTAAAATCTATCACGCTGCTGCTGCACTGCGTTGTCCCTCTGAAGCTCTCTGCGCTGTTGCAACTCTGCACTGCGCTGCTTAAGTCACATCAGCGTCTGCGCTGCTACTGCTTCTACGTTGCTGCTGCTATGCTCTGCGCTGCTCCTCCCAGCCTCCAGATCTACCTCTGCCTCTGCTTCATCTGTGATCTATGCAACCAATGCTCCACTTGTCCCGCTACTGTCTTAAGGTTATCGTAGCTCGCTTGTTGATCCAAGAGATGAGCTGCTCAAGGATCCTGCCTTACTTCCATGTAGCTCCTCTACATGTCCATGTCACCCCACCTCCGTGGTTCATGAGCACTCATGGCTACATCATCTCCCGACCCATCATCTGCCATCGCTACTTTGGAAGAAGATGCTTCCTTGTCCTTCTTCTTTTCTGGAAAATGGCTGGCAAAATGTCCCATTTCGCCACACTGGAAGTACTTGATCTTTGAAAGATCCTTCTTCTTTTTCGACTGCTTCTTTGATGTCAACGCTGCATCTTCCTCCTCTTCTTTCTTAACCTTGCTCAACGCAGGGTTGTGCTGCTTCTTGTTGAACCTTCGTAGTTCTTCTTGCCGCAGGATCGACCACAAGTTGTCCCAATCTGGGAGGTCTGCTCTGCCCAAGATACTTTGGACAAAGGTTTCCCACTCATCTGTGACTGCATTGAGGGCAATCCTGACTATCACTGCATCATCTATGGTTGCACCCGTTGCAATCCGCTGATACCTGATTGACTACAATCTGAAGAGGAAATGCTCGATGTCTTCTCCCTTCGTCATCATGAATGACCTCATTTGGGCCTCCAACAACATCTTTCTTTGGACTGATTTTCCCTCATATAGGGAATTCAAGGCCTTCCACATCTCATTAGTTGTCCTCGTCTCAGCTATGTGTCGCACAATATGATCCTTGATACTGTCCATTATCAGCCGCTTGGCATTCCCAGCAGCGTCTCTATGCTTCCGTAGGAGATCCACATCTGTCAGTGTGGCTAAGGTTTGCTCTGCATCGTCTCTTAGACCATATGCCTCAAGGACAATCAGGATCCTAGCTTTCCACATCGAAAAGTTTGAGAGGCCCTCTAGCCTATCCTGATCACTTAGTCCATGAGGAGCCATCTGCTCAGAATGTGTCGGAGCTCCTCTTCTCTACGCTAGAGATCTTGGATCTAGGGTCCTTTATGAACTGGGCACCCTCTGCTCCCTCTGACGCTTGATTTCCCTCCTTGGAAATCTACCAAATCAACTATGATTCAGCTTCTTCTTTGATCCTCTGACCAAATTGCAAGTTTCCTTTGGCAAGAAACTCTCTGAGAAGCTAATCTCTTCCCAAACTTTGTCACTTGTGCTAAGGCTAAAAATCTGAAAACTTCAGAAATTTAACCCCACCAACTCTTCTGAATTTTCTACAACTTTTCTGCGGATTTTTCTGGATCTGACAGATTCCGATCTGAATCACATTGGCTGGCTTCAGACCCAGCCAACGATGTTTCTGAGCTGCCTCTGCGCAGTAATTGCGTGGGCTTGCTAGGGGACAGTGCTGGACAGCGTCACCCTTCCTTCTATGTGAATCTCCTCCTGAAAACTGTATTGTCCCTTCAGATCTGCTTTTCTGCTGCCTTTCCAGCTGCTTTCTGTAGCTAGATCCTTCAGATGCTTCAACTGGTGACCCTTTGAGATCTGCAATTGCTCTGATACCATGTTGAAATTTTCTAATCTTAAACTCTTATGTAGAAATTATTTTTGTTAATCTGGTTAAGCTCCTCCTACTTATACAAGTTATCAACTAAATAAATTCAAGTTAACCTCAAAGAAAAACACATAATAGATCTCTACCAATTCAGATCTAGAATAAGCACATGCACACATAGACAAAGTGACACAGTTGTTCTTGGACAAACTGTCCCCAGAAAAACCCAATGTTTGAGGGCTCTATTATTAAGAATATTTTTGAATACAACTCTGGGTTCCAGATCTGAAAAACCCTACAAAGAAAACTCTAGATCTGCACACTTCGCTGATCTAAGACCAACAATACTCACTGATCCACACCCTCAAACGAGATTTACAGAACTCAGCCAGATCTAGGCCTAGAAACCCCAAATCTGCCCCTGAAAGACACTGCGTCAGCCTCTGAAGGCCTCCAAATGCTCAGCGGCCCACATCCTTTGGAAGGCCACGTTACTATGCGGGTGACGCGGTCACCTACGGCGCCCCTAAGGGTATACACGTAACTGAGGGTTTCTGAAAATCCGTTGTCCTTGCCAAATGCTGTACATCAAATGCAATTTATTCTTTGTTCTTTATGATACTGCTATCTTTATTCTTTGCCCTTCTGCGATGTCTTTCTGATCTCTTCTCTGCTTCTTGTGTATTCTAGACCACAGGATCAGATCATCCCCTTGGTCTAGAATACCCCTCCTCTTTCGTGAAACACCCTCCCATTACCACCAGCCTCGCCCACAGAAAATGGGCAAGCACTACTTCTGCTTTCATGTTGCGATAATCGCGACCAAGATTAAATCTTTAATCAATGGCTAAGATTAAAAGAAAGCTTGATCCGTGTGACTTGAGACAATTTCATCACATGTTTAATTAAATTCACTTTAATTATTTTATTTTCATAAGTTTTAACTTAAGAAATACATTAAAATAATTAATTAATTTAATATCTCCTAAACCAGATGAAATTTCTAAAATCCATTTTTGGGTCTTGTAGATCAGGTGAACTCTAGTCCTTCCTCAAAATTTGGGACTTAGAGCACAACTGATGCTACCCCAAATACACAAAATCTCAACAAGAGGGGCTTCAGAGGCTAACGCGGAGGCTTCAGGGGCAGCGTTGGGGTTTCTAGGCCCTAATTTTGGCTGAGTTCTGTAAATCTCGTTTGAGGGTGTGGATCAGTCATTATTTTGGCCCTAGATCAACCAGTGAGCTGTAGATCTCTTATTTCTCTGTCGGGTTTTCCAGATCTGGAACCCAGGCTTGTTGTATTCAAAAAATTCTTTATAATAAAACCCTCCAACAACTAGAAGATTGGTTTTCCCGCATTGGGTTTTTCCGAGGACTATTTGTCCAGAAATAACTATCACCTTGTCTATGTGTGCATGAACTTGTTCTAGATCTGGATTGGTGGAGATCTGTTATGTGTTTTGCTTCGATTTTAACTTGAATTTTATTCAGTTAATAACTTATCAATGTAGGAGGAGCATAACCAGATTAACAGTAATAATTTCTGCATAAAGAGTAAAAGATTCAGAAATTTCCACATGGTATCAGAGCAATTGCAAATCTAGGAGGGTCACCAACAAGAGACTGAAGGTTCTAGCTACAAGAAGTAGCAGAAATGTAGATCTGAAGGGACAGCGCAGTTTTCAGAGGCAGATTCTTGCAAAAGGAAGGGTGCAACAATCTAACACTGTCTCCTAGCAAGGCCACGCAATTACTGCACAAAGGCAGCTTAGAAACGGCGTTGGATTAGTCTGAAGCCTACTAATGTGATGCAGATCTGAATCTGTCAAATCCAGAAAACACTGAAGAAAAGCTGCAGAAATTCAGAAGGTGCTACTGGGGTTAAATTTTTGAAGTTTTCAGATTTTTAGCCTAAGCACAAGTGACAAAGAGCGGGAGGAGATCAACTTCTCAGATAGTTTCTAGCCAAAGAAACTTGCAGTTTGATCAGAGGATCAAAGAGAGCTAAATCATTGTTGATTTGGCAGATTTCCAAGGAGGGAAATCAATTTTCAGAGGGAGCAGAAGTGTCTGTTTTGCCAAGGTCCTTAGATCCATTTCTCTAGTAAAGAGAAAAGGAAGTTCCGACACATTCTGAGCAGATGGCTCCTCATGGACTGCGTGATTAGGACAAGTTGGATGGCCTTTCCAACTTTTCACTTTAGAAGGCAAGAATCTTGATAGTCCTTGAGCAATACAATCTTAGAGACCATGCAGAGCAAACTCTGGCCACACCGACCGATCTAGATCTCCTTCGAAAGCATAAGGAAGTTGTTGGGCATGCCAAGCGGCAGATTATGGATGGAATTAAGGACCATATTGTACCACACTTAGCTAAAAAGAAGACAACTAACAAGATGTGGAAGGCCTTAATCTCCCTATATGAGGGGAAATCTGTCCAAAGGAAGATGTTATTGAAGACACAGATGAGGTCATTCATGATGACCAAGGGAGAAGACATGGAGCATTTCCTCTTCAGACTGCAGTCGATCAGAGATCAGTTGACTGCAACTGGTGCTAAGGTGGAAGACGATGTGATGGTCAGGATTGCCCTCAATGCAGTCACAAATGAGTGGGAAACCTTTGTCCAAAGTATCTTGGGCAGAGGGGACCTCCCAGATTGGGACAACTTGTGGTCAATTCTGCGTCAAGAAGAACTCCGCAGATTCACCAAGAAGCAGTATAGCTCAGGATCAAGAAAAGCGAAGAAGGAAGATAAAGAAGATGCAGCCCTGGCATCAAAGAGGCCGTAGGGAAAGAAGAAGAAGGATCTGTCAAATATCAAGTGCTTCCAGTGTGGTGAAATGGGATATTTTGAAAGCAATTGTCCTCAAAAGAAAAAGGACAAGGAAGCTTCTTCTTCCAAGGCTGTTGTGGTGGATGATGGGTCAGAAGATGATGCAGCCATGAGCGCTCATGAACCACGAAAGTGGGGCGACATGGATATGTAGAGGAGCTACATAGAAGGAGGTGGGATCCTTGAGCAGCTCATCTCTTGGATCACATGCGAGCTACGACAGCCTTAAGACAGTAGCAGGACAAGTGGAGCAGTGGGTGCATAGATCACAGATGAAGCAGAGGCAGATCTGAAGACTGGGAGGAGCGACACAAGAGCATAGCAGCAGCAGCGTAGAAGCAGTAGCAACGTAGAGGCTGATGTGACTTAAGCAGCGCAGAGCAAAGCTGCAGGAGCGCAAAAGGCTTCAGAGGGACAGCGAAGTGCAGCAGCAACGTGAGAGATTTCAGCACAAGGGGCTGATGTGACTTCAGTAGTGCAAAGGGAGTCTGCTTACGCAGTGCAGAGCTATAGTTGTGCATCATCCTTCAGATGCTAGCACAGATCTGTAGCCTATGGAGCTTCAATGATGAGGATGCAACCCATCTGACTTGTCTGTCAAAGATTGGGCAGGAGATTCAGAGCAGCACAAATGCAGCATATTGAGTGGGCACTGCAGTACAGAGGTTGCAGTGGCAGTGGCGGAGTCATGGGCAATAGTACAAAATGGCAGCAGCAGTGCAGAGTTGAGTGGCAGAAGGCCAAGCATTAGCAACACAGAACCAGTGCCCAAAATCATGTAATGCATAGTGTGATGTATTGCTAGAGCACACCCTTGATGCTAAGAGGGAGTGTTGAGATTTTGTGTATTTGGGTTAGCATCAGTTGTGCTCTAGCTCCCAAATTTTGTCGAGGGACTAGAGTACACTTGATCTATAAGACCTAGAAATTGATTTGGGAAATTTCATTTGGTTTAGGAAATATTAAATTAATTAATTATTTTAATGTATTTCCTAAGTTAAAACTTAGGGAACTTAAATAATTAAAGTGAATTTAATTAAACATGTGATTAAATTGTCTTAAGTCACACGGATCAAGCTTTCTTTTAATCTTAGCCATTGATTCAAGATCTGATCATGGCTGTTGGTTTTCCAATGAGAAAAGTATAAAGGAAAGGCTTGGGGTCATTTGTAAACACACATAGAGGTAGAGCACTGAAGTTAAGCTGAGATTCTAGGGCGGGTTTGCTAAGAATTCTCAGAAGTGTTTCAGCTGTAGAGAGGGAAATTTAGGCCAAGGGGATGATCTGATCTCGGGGTCTAGAATCAGCAAGAGGCAAAGATCGGCTCAGAAAGGTGGCAGAGAAGCAGGAGAGCAGCAGTAGGAAGGGCAACAACTTTGTTATGCAGGTGCTGCGCAAGATGATCTGATCCCGGGGTCTAGAATCAGCAAGAGGCAAAGATTAGCTCAGAGAGGCGGCAGAGAAGCAGGAAACCAGCAGTAGGAAGGGCAGCAACTTTGTTATGCAGGTGCTGCGCAGTCCCTCTAGGACAGCGTGATTTGCTGCAGGAAACCCTCAGGGGTTACGCAGAGACCCTAAGGGGCAGCGTAGGGACTGCATCACCCAGTTTGGGATAACGCAGCCCTTTCCGGAGCAGCGCTGAGGGTCAGAGGGGCTTCAGAGGCTGGCGTAGAGGCTTCAAGGGCAGTGCTGGGGTTTCTAGGCCTTAATTTTGGCTGAGTTCTGTAAATCCCATTTGAGGGTGTGGATCAGTCATTATTTTGGCCATAGATCAGCCAGTGAGTTGTAGATCTATTATTTCTCGGTCAGGTTTTCCAGATCTGGAACACAGGCTTGTTGTATTCGGAAAATTCTTAATAATAAAACCCTCCAGCAGCCAGAAGACCAGTTTTCCCGCATTGGGTTTTTCTGAAGACTATTTGTCCAGAAATAACTATGTCACTTTGTCTATGTGTGCATGAACTTGTTCTAGATCTAGATTGGAGGAGATCTGTTATGTGTTTTGCTTCGATTTTAACTTGAATTTTATACAGTTAATAACTTATCTAAGTAGGAGGAGCATAACTAGATTAACAGTAATAATTTCTACATAAAGAGTAAAAGATTCATAAATTTCCACAGAAAAGGGGAGCACGTGGCTTCATACCTCATGCGGTTCAAGAGATTCGAGATCAGTTTTCGGCAGTCATACAGCTACAACCATGGTACAGATGGCCCTTAACAGTGTCACAGAGGAGTGGCAAGTGTTTGTCCATAGCATACTGGCCCAAGCAACATTACCTAGTTGGGAGCAGTTATGGTCAACTTTTCAGGAGGAAGAGCTGAGGAGAGACCTCGTCAAGTGCAAACTTGATGGCAACAGTGAAAGTGGATCGAAATTCATGGTGGAAGAGGAGAACGCAGCCCTTGCATCGAAGGGACATCAAGTGCAACGGAAACCGAAGCGTGATGTTTCGAAGGTCAAGTGCTTCAGATGTGGCGAGATGGGCCACTATGCATCTCAGTGTCCTTTGAAGAAGAAGGACAAAGATGAGAAGCATGACCCAAAGGTTGCAGTAACGAAAATCAAGGAAGATGAGTTTGCCATGAGTTCCCTCGCTTCTCGAGGAGAGAAGTGGGGTGACATTGAACTGTAGTTCAGTCCGAACTTCAGTTGGGCAGGATCTTTGAGGATCCCACCTCATGGATCATTGCCTTGCTATAGGAGCCCATGATCAGTAGTAGCGGGATGGAGGAGTTTCAGAGGAGCCGAGGAGTGATGGAGACGACAATGCAATAGATAGCAACGTTTATTTCTTGAGGAGCACAGAGCAAAGGAAGCAGCAGCAGCGCAGTGTTGCACAGTAGCAGCGCAGTGCTTCAAAGGGACATCACAGTGGTTATTAGCAGTCAAAGTCTTCAGCATCGAGGTGCATCCATTAAACACTTGTTCAGTCTTGGGTGAGTTCAGTTGTTTCTCTCAGCAACTAAGTTGTAGTGCAGATGCAGTGTTAGCGGTTGCAGTGCTAGTAGCATAGCAGATGTAGCACTTGAGATGGAGCTATAGTACAAATGCAGCATTGTCATGGGCAACAGTACAGTTACAGCAGCAGTGTAGAGGTTGATGGACTTCAGTGGCGCGGAGAATGCTTCAGGGACAGAGTACTATGCAACAAGCATAATTGCTAGAGCACTTTCCTCGCTAAGAGGGAGTGTTAATTTTTGTAGCATTGGAAAGTGCTCTAAGTCTCAAATTTTGTGGAGAGGCTTAGACATGGGTATTCCAAAGAACCCAGAAATCGCTTTTGAAAATTCCAGTCGGTTGATGTTTTATTAAAGTAATTAATTATTTTAATGGAGACCCTAAGTCTAACTTAGGGAAATTAAATAATTAAAGGACATTAATAAAACAGAGTGAGAATAATCTAGAAAAGGTGGAGATCAAGTCGTGTTATAATCTTAGCCGTTGATTAGAGATCTAATCTTGGCTGTTGATGTCTCAATGAGAAGACTATAAAGTAGGACTTGAGGGCCATTTGGAAAAAAACACCAAATTGATCTAGAATTTGAAATTTCTGGGGCGCAGTACGCTGAAAAATTCGAGCTAGATATCTGAGCAATGAGGGGCAAAGATAGCATCCGGAGAGGAAGAAACTTTCTCAGTCGGTGGAGCATCAGTCAGAGAGAGGCAGAGGTGATCTAACCAAGCCCGCGCTGAAGGAAGAAGGGCTAATGCAGTGACTGCATAGGGCTCACGCAGAAGCAACACAGAGGCAGAGGAGGGTTTCCAAAATTTTGCTTGTAGATCAGTTTCAGAGGCCAGGATCTAGAAAGTGACATCGGGAAGTTGTTCCTCAAGGTCCACAAAGGCAAAATGACTTGGTTGGGGCTGAACGCTGAGCCTGGAAGGGGGTGATGTATAGGCTGGAAGGTCTAGTGCTGGGACTCGGTAGAGGCTGCATAGTGCCACCCAAGGGCCGATTTTTCTTCCTCTGGATCAGTCGGGAACTCAGTGATTGAGTGAGGTAAATCCTCACAAAATCTTCTACTCGTACTTCTATCTATAACTGAATTACCCTAGGGGTATTCAGAGATGTATTTAGACATTGCTATTGCTTAATAATAAAAGCCTCAGATCTGCTACACTATTTTTCCCGCATTGAGTTTTTCCGGGGACTTAGTCCAAAATAAAGGTGTCATATGTGTGATTGATTTCCTTGTTCATTTTCCTTATTTCAGAATCATGAGTATTATAGTGCAGGCTGCTTCAGTGATTGCTTCAGTATTTCATGTATGATTCAGAAATAATTGTGTAAATTAAATTACATAATAGAAGAAGTAATCCAGTTGGTTGCAGTAGGATTCCTTAGGTTGTTCAGATCTAGGAATTTTCACATGGTATCAGAGCATTGATGTGAAACAGGAAGAAGGGATTTGAATTCTTAAGTGAAGGTCATTTTTGCTACAATGCAGCAAAACAAATCCATTGAAGGATTGCGCAGTTCTAGCCAGGAGGGCTAACATTTTCGTGTCTGTCTCTATCTGAGTGAGTTGACAGAGAGAAAGGGCTTCCAGATCGAGATCTTGCTGTGGCAGAGGGAGCAGCACAGAGCCTCCACGCAGAAGACAGAGGGATGCAGTTTTCTGAAGTTGTTGCTGGGAAGCAAAGCGTAAGGAGGATTCAAGAGCACATATTGAGGGAATCCTTCCTTGATTTCCTAGCCGAGGAAGTCAGCATTTCTCAGTTGCTGAGCAGTAGAGGAGCAACAGAAATTAAAACTCCATTAGGGAGTGTGTAAGACTGCCAGGAGCTGCGTAGTAGGGAGGAAGCAGTAGAGGAGCTATAGAACTTACAACTCCATCAAGGAGTGCATAAGCCTGCCAAGAGCTGTGCAATAGGGAGGAAGAGGGATTAAATTCGACAGATTTCAGCTAAGATGGCATCTCATGGACTTCGTGATCAATATCGGTTGGAGGGCTCCTCCAACTATATGATCTGGAAAAACGAGCTCATCACTTGAAATATTCTCAAAGTTAGACTAAGCAATTAATCACCAATTTCAAGTAATTTAAAACCACAATTAAAGCTCATTAAACGACCATCAATCCCAGTGAACGCTAAGCATGAAAATATACTTCAAACCGAATGCAATCTTTAAACAACTTAAATTCTGAAAAGATATTATCATGAAAGGACCATCAAATTCAAATGTTAAACATTTCCAACAATTCTAAATTAAAATGATATTCTCAGTAGTTCCATTCCATAAATTTGAATTTAGTCTATAGTCAAACTTCAGATATCAAATTTAAAAGTTCACCTTTGACTATGCAAGAATTTAGATCCTAAACCACTTCCAAAATTTTTAAAAGAAAAATTCTCTAAAAAAAAATTATTTTTTTTATTTTTTGAAGTTAAAAATTTTCATTAAGGTTTTTGGTCATTTTTTTTTAGTTTTATATTTTTTTATTTTTCTCAAAAAGTAATCTAAAAATTAACTAAAATCAAAATTAAAAAAAAAAAAATTCTAAAACTCTAAAAAAAAATGAAAAGGCTAAAAAATAAAGAAATTTGATTTTAAATTTTAAAGTTTTTCTTTTTTAAATGTCTGAAGTTAAAACTAACAAAAAAGAAAAATTCGAAATCTAAAGTTATTAAACCAAATTAGTTTTTTTTTAGATTTTTTTAAATGTCAAACTATCGAACAAATTAAAATTGAAATGTCAAAAGTTAAAGTTAAATGTTTTTTAATTCTTTAAAATTTTCAAATGTCAAACCATAAAAAAAATCAAAAATCGAAAAATCGTAAAAAATAAGAAGCTATGTTAATGCTATATAAGAATTCTAAACTAAAATTTAAAGGAAATAAAACAAAACAAAACTAACCTAAAATTAAAAAAATGAAAATGAGAATGAGATTTTGTTTGAAAATTTTCATCAAAATTTTGACCTCTTTTGATTTTTTTATAATTTTTTTTATTTACTTTTTTAAACCTAAAGTTAATGAAACTACAAATTAAAAATGAATAAATCTAAAACTATGAAAAGAATAAATGAAAAGTTAAAAAACTAAAAATCTAAGGTCATAAAATTAAAATCTAAAGCTATGCTCTAATCCTAAACTAAACCTTATAAAAAATTTAAAGAAAGAGATTAAAATGTGAAATGTTATGCGTTACCATTGTTTGCTTGGCTTGTGCGCAGGTTTGCACGTGCGGGCAGTGTGGAGGAGAAGGAGAAAGCGCGGGCAAGGGAGAGATGGGAGATGGCATGATAGATGGCAGCAAAGGTTTTGGAGAGGAATGGCAGAGCGTGAAGGCTATGCAATAGCATGGAAGAAGACAGGAATAGGGTTGTGGAGGTGGAGCAGGATATGCGTACGGCGAGATAATGATGAAGGTTGGATGGTGGCAGCAGCTGTAAATGGAGGATGCGATGGGTAGCAATTGGTGGACGCAGGGAATAGATGAGAGCTGACAGTGAGAGGAGTTCAGACGGAAAGGAGATGAATTGCGGCAAATAGCTGGATAATGGGCAGCGGAGGGAGCAGATCGGACAGCTTTCAAATGCAAGAGATGGAGCACGATGGAGGCAATGTAGTCAATAATTCTACCAATATAATTCAGATTTGAAAAACATTGATTTAAATGCACCTACGATTTACACTTTTGAGGCAAAATAACACCCAGATTTGCAGGCAGAAATGATCCTGAGGCCAAATCTTACCCTCCAGGGCCTAGATCTGGCTTAGATCCAAAAAATTTCCTGAGAATCTCCCTGTAAAACCTGCACAAGTCTAGAAAAACGAGGAATCCAAACCCAAAAATATGCACAGAAAATAAACCCTTAAACCCTGGTGAATATTTGCAGAATTTAATGTGCTATTTTACAAATAAAGAGCCCTCATGGCTAGATTTAAAACCATTTTGCATGATTAATAAAAACGAAATTAAGAGAGGCACAAACCCAAGAAGACCCTGCAAAAAAAAATCCATAAGATAACCTCAGAAATTAGAAAACAATGGGCTTTTTCAGATTTTCTGAAATCTGAGAGTCGACTGATCTAACTGAAGATTTCCCCAAACGCTCAAATCTTGAATAATGATCTCTACACACTTAGATCTGAATTTTAGATTGATAGAGATTAAAAAAATAGCCATGAGACTTTTCAAAAAAATAGATAACTGATATTTCTGTCAAATCACAATGCAATTTTAGAAAACCCAAAAAATTGCACAAGATACCTATATGCAGATCAATTCATAAAGGCCATCAACCATCAAATGCCAATAGAAGTAGTAGAGTTTAGAGACAATATCACCACATAGATCTGGAAAAGAAACACTAAAGTTTGTAACCCCAAAGTCTTTATGCTTTATTGATCAAGAAAATTACAAGAGCTTCTGAGAACAAGTGCACGATTCAAAGATCAGGTGCCAATGACATACAAAGACCTCTAATTTATAAGATAAAGTCTCCAACGGCTAGTTCGATTGATCCCTATCAAAATAATCTCGACCGTCGATATTATAATTTTGAGGAAATTCGAATTTATCGTTCAATTTCATTTTAATTAACTCAAAAATAATATTTTTGAGTCAATTACCTCAAAATTTTGACTTTGACTTAACCACCAAGGCCCAAGGGTCCAAAATTTCTTGAAATTCTCAATATTCCCTTGGCCTGGGACTTTTAAAAATTTGTTTTTTAAGGACCCACGAATTTTTCCTTTGAAGAATTTTAACTCACCTAGGACTTAAAATTAATTAAATTTTTGGCTTAGGATTTTTAATTTAAATTGGCTAGAAAATTTAATTAATTGACTGAGAGAGGATTTAATTATTTTTCCAACCCTCTTTACATAAGGTAAATACATTTTGACACATGAAGAGGAAAAACCCATTCGGATAGACCCTCAAATAGCTACCCATTTCTGCGACTCAAAACATGATCTAGTAGACCAAGTAGCTTGTAATAAAATAATCTAGCCAATTAGCTAGGATTATTAGCAAACTACTTTTACAAAGACTCGATAGAAAACACTAGAACTCACTTAACATCTTGACGACAAAATCCACCCTAGCTTTGGGGTGAGGCTGGAGGGAAAAACTCTACCGATCACTTGTGTCGAGAAACACAAATGAATCAGTGAGACAAAAAACCTCTTAGGATAGAAATCGTCACCAAAATGCTAGGCTTACCTAGGTTGTTACATACATGATGGTCTTACTTAGATCATTTACATCATAAACATGTAGAATGGGTTTACATCGTTTATAAAACTGTTGACTGATGATGGAATCTGAATGGCGTGAACACCTCGAACATGATATATCCCATTTGCAAAAATGGGGGTGTACTGTTTTGGGGTCATTGACACAGGGTGGGCAACAGGCTCTTAACGGTGTCACGGAGGAGTGGCAAGTGTTTGTTCAGAGCATACTAGGACAGGCAACATTACCTAGTTGGGACCAATTGTGGTCAGCTTTTCAGGAGGAATAGCTAAGGAGAAACCTCGTCAAGTACAAACTTGATGGCAACAATGGAAGTGGATCGAAATTCGTGGAGGAAGAGGAGAACGCAGCCCTTGCATCGAAGGGATAGTAGGCGCAATGGAAACCGAAGCATGATGTTTTGAAGGTCAAGTGCTTCAGATGTGGCGAGATGGGCCACTATGCATCTCAGTGTCCTTTGAAGAAAAAGGACAAAGAGGAGAAGCATGACTCGAAGGTTGCAACCGCAAAAATCGTGGAGGATGAGTTTGCCATGAGTGCCCACGCTTCTTGAGGAGAGAAGTGGGGTGATATTGAACTGGATTTCACTCTGAACTTTAGTTGGAAAAGATCCTTGAGGAGCCCTCCTCATGGATCATTACCTTGCTATAGGAGCCCATGATCAGTAGTAGCGGGATGGAGGAGTTTCAGAGGAACCGAGGAGTGATGGGGACGACATTGCAGTAGAAAACAGCACATATTTCTGGAGCAGCGCAAAGCAGAGGCAGTAGAAGCAGCGCAGTGCAGATCAGTGTTGCGCAGTACATCAGAAGGACACTGTAGTAGTTATCAGTAAAAAACAACACATATTTCTGGAGCAGCGCAAAGCAGAGGCAGCAGCAGCAGTGCAGTGCAGATCAGTGTTGCGCAGTACATCAGAGGGACAATG
This sequence comes from Pinus albicaulis, assembly GCA_034641835.2. Classification (NCBI taxonomy): domain Eukaryota; kingdom Viridiplantae; phylum Streptophyta; class Pinopsida; order Pinales; family Pinaceae; genus Pinus; species Pinus albicaulis. Next base: position 480,473,444 of record CM076578.1, read on the forward strand.
TAGTAGTTATCAGTGGTCAGGGTCTTCAACACTGAGGTGCATCCACTGAACACTTGTTTAATCTTGGGTGAGTTCAGTTGTTTCTCTCAGCAACTGAGTTGCAGTGTTAGTGGTGGCAGTGCTAGCAGCATAGCAAATGTAGCACTTGAGAGGGAGCTATAGTATGTATGCGGCAGTGGCAGTATCATGGTCAACAGTACAGTTGCAACAGCGGCGCGGAGGATGCTTCAGGGACAGAGTAGTATGCAACAGGGATAATTGCTAAAGCACTTTCCTCGCTAAGAGGGAGTGTTATTTTTGTAACATCGAGAAGTGCTCTAAGTCTCAAATTTTGTGGAGAGGCTTAAACACAGGTATTCCAAAGAACCCAGAAACCGCTTGTGAAAATTCCACTCGGTTGATGTTTTATTAAAATAATTAATTATTTTAATAGAGACACAAGTCTAACTTAGGGAAATTAAATAATTAAAGGACATTAATCAAACAGAGTGAGAATAATCTAGAAAAGGTGGAGATCAAGTTACGTTATAATCTTAGCCGTTGATTATAGATCTAATCTCGGTCGTTGGTGTCTCAACAAGAAGATTATAGAGGAAGACTTGAGGGCCATTTGGAAAGACACATCGAATTGATCTAGAGTTTGAAATTTATGGGGCGCGGTTTGCTGAGAAATTCGAGCTAGAGATTTGAGCAATGAGGGGCAGAGATAACATTCGGAGAGGAAGAAATTTTCTCAGTCGGTGGAGCCGAGGTGATCTAACCAAGCCAGCATTGAAGGAAGAATGGATAACACAGTGACTGTGTAGGGCTCACGCAGAAGCAGCACAGTGGTAGAGGAGGGTTTCCGGAATTTTGCTTGTAGATCAGTTTCGGAGGCCGTGATCCGGAAAGTGACACCGGGAGGCAGTTCCTCAGGTTCCACGAAGGAAAAATGACTTGGTCGGGGCTGAATGTTGAGCTTGGAAGGGGTTGACGCAGAGGCTGGAAGGTCCAGTGCTGGGACTGCGTAGAGTTTGCGCAATGCCTCCCTAGGGCAGGTTTTTCTTCATCCAGATCAGTCGGGAACTCAGTGATTGAGTGAGGTAAATCCTCACAAATTCTCTTGCCAGTATTTCTCTCTGTAACTGAATTACCCTAGGGGTATTCAGAGATGTATTCAAACATTGCTATTGCTTAATAATAAAACCCTTAGATCTTTTGTACCAGTTTTCACGCATTGGGTTTTTCTAAGGTCTTAGTCCAAAATAAAGGTGTCATATGTGTGATTGATTTCCTTGTTCAGTTTCCTTGTTTCAGCATCACGAGTATAATAGTGTAGGCTGCTTCATTGATTGCTTTTGTATTTCATGTATGATTCAGAAATAATTGTGTAAAGTAAAACATAATAGAAGAAGTAATCTAGCTGGTTGCAGTAGGATTCCTTAGATTGTTCAGATCTAGGAATTTTCACATCTAGTTGGTTTCTGGAGAAATCCAATCTAGGTTCCTACATGATGGATCATGGCCAAGTAGAAAAGAGTTAAAACTTGCATTCAATTTGATATTTGGATTGATCCAGTATATTGTTTCAATAGAGGTAACTCAAACCTTGGATGGTGTATCAATATTTTCTGTTATCTGACTATCATAGCTCCATCTTAACCTTGGATCGATCAAACATTGAGAGCGATCATATTTGTTGAGGTGCAAACCTTTTTGAGGGTGTCAAACACTAGAGGTTTGCACCTTGAGGGATTTGATCCCTTTCCATTTTTGATATATCTAGGTTTAAGATTGATCTAAGCTAGTTTATAAATTCTTTAAAATTTTAACTTGACTTATGTTTTTATTATCATTTTATTATTTTGTGACTCATGTTACACATCAACATGGGCTGGAGAATGTGTGCCTCTTGGTGCAACTATCCCTGAGATTGTTTGTAACAAAATCCTAAATGCCAGCCACATTTAATTTTTCCCCATCCAGACTGAGTTGGATTTTTCTCATTATTTGCAATCCGTAGGTGTCATAATTAGTCCTTGCATTTTACAATGTCGAGGCCATTATAAGCAGGTAAAGAAGTAGATTAATCCTTTATTACCAATGCATTACAATGAAATCTATTGCCACCAGTCTTTTGATCATGCATCTACCAGTTGGTGGTTGTGATGGAGATAATCCAAAAGGTGGCCATGGTATGAAAATATTATTAAACTTGAAACTTCTAATTTGTATTTGTAAGTTATCAGGTGGTGACATTTTGCAATAGACTTGAACATTTGAATTTGATCCTGGTTAATTTCTCCTAAAGTTTGCATAAAGCAGCATGTGTTGAAAATGTTGCAGAAATTGGCAAGTATTTAAATGCTTACATGGCAAATTTTCTCTTGTAGTTTTTAAGAATTAGATGAAAGCTTGCAATTTTCTGTATAATTTATGTATCTTTGGAAATATGAAAACAGGAGGTTGGGGGGGTGCGGGGTCAATGGAGGGGTTTTTCCTTTTTCTTTTCTCTTTCTGTTTTCTGACATGCTACACGTCTTGTCTTCTTTTTACAAATGCAGGACATTTGCAAGTCAAATCATTACTGGCTATCTTCCGAGTGTTATTCTCCAGTTATTTCTTTATGGTGTTCCACCCATAATGATGCTGTTTTCAGCCATCCAAGGTTCAGTGTCATATAGTGGAAAGAAAAAGAGTGCATGTGCCAAAGTACTCTACTTCGTAGTTTGGAATGTGTTTTTTGTGAACGTTTTATCTGGAACGGTCATCAACCAACTCAATAACATCATTTCGAGCCCAAAAGACTTACCCAGGCAGCTTGCAAAAGCAGTTCCTAGACAGGTAATGAATACCAATAGCTTTAGTAACTTTCTATTATTTAGCCATAGGTATTGTTGTAAATTGGTTGAATGGAGGTTCTATATTACTGTTTGCCTTCAGTACAAAGAGGTGAATTGATGTGAAGATTTCTTGGTGTTTGAAATGCTTTCTACAAACTTGTTAACCATCTTGTGCCTGTTAATATCCATTTTCCATGTCTGACATGCATGCCGATGTTTGATTTGTTTTAGTCACCTTTTGAGATATTAGAAGCCAAAAACAATAGGAAGGCACATATACAAGTATCAAATGAAATCCTCAGAAAAAAACTAATGAAGGTATACTAACAAAATACATCCAACCTTTTTGAATATAAGCAAGTGTGAGACGATAAACAAGGCGCCATAAGTGCATGAGATGATAAACAAAGGCACATTTTTTTGACCCAAGAATGTGAACCACTGGAGGAACACATTTCCTATTAATCACTCTAGCTTTTCTGGTTCAGTGGATACCTTTGCGGTGCTGTATTGTTCTAAAGTTGCTTCTGGTTGACTGGCCTTTCTTGCTCATGAGTGTTGATATTAGCTACACAGTTTATGTCCAGAAACTTCATGCATCATTATGACTAACTTTGGAATCCTACACACCCAAATTATCTTTTCTATCCTTAAATTATAGGATATGATGAAACGGAATCGTTGACACAGAACATAATCACTGATTTTCTCAATTTTTTGATGCAGGCAACTTTCTTCATCACTTATATTTTGACATCAGGATGGGCAAGTGTATCATCAGAACTTATACAACTATTCTCTCTCATTTGGAATATTTATAAACGTTGTTTCTGCAAGAGTGACAAGAGTGGCAATTGTGCAAACTCTGTGCCATCATTTCCTTACCATCAAGAAATCCCTAAAGTGCTCCTTTTTGGGCTTCTCGGTTTCACTTGTTCTGTGGTAGCACCTTTAATTCTACCATTTCTTCTTGTGTACTTTTCACTTGGGTACATCGTCTATCGTAATCAGGTAAATTCTGAAAAAAAAAATTCCCTTAGTGAGAATAGTAATTTTATTGAATTTTTTTTATCACGAGTATTCCATACAACCATTCTAGATAGAAAATGAATGACAGTTTTTATGGGAAAACACTTAATCAATTTTGCTGCTGGTTGCTATAGAGATGTATTCCCCACACTTTTCTTAGTGTATATATTTTTGCTGCTGGTTGCTATAGAGATGTATTCCCCACACTTTTCTTAGTGTATATATTTTTGCTGCATATTTGATGTGTGGCAAAATCCAGTACACTCCTCTCAGTGTTGTGACCATGTTGATTTAAACCAATAATTTAAATGCGTTAACTCTTTCTATGATGTTGTGCTCCCCCCAGACTCTTTTGGTTTGGTTGGAGAACTATTGAAGTCTTTGTTAAGTTTAATCAGCTTTATACAGTCCCAAATCATGTGACTGTTCTTTTGTTGCGATGGTTGTACATGGAAACTTATGTTAAATTTTAGTAATAATGTGGATAATTTGTTGTGAAAGGATCATTGTATACTGTACCTATTGCCTCAAAATATAGCAGTGCTGGAAATATTGAGCAATTAGCACTTTTTAATCTTTTTCAGAGCATTAGTTATTATTATTGTTCTTCAGATGATCATAAACAATAAACAACAGCATACAACACCATACAACAATGAAGAAAGATAAAAGAAAGGACAAAGAGATTTTTAGGTGGAAAACTCCTGTAGGTCAAAAACCACTGAATGCTTCTTTAGTGATTGTCTTCTCCCTATTAAAAGAAAATTGATTACATCAAGATTTCAGCTACAAATAAGGGAGGCGTCAACCCCCTAATTCACAAGCTACAATCTGTAGGACACTACTAGACCTTAATATCTTGTTGCAACCAGAAGGACACCCCAACGCCTTGTAGATCAGCCCACAACTTGATAAGTGCCCTGTTGCACTCAAATTGTCGAAGTTCCAAATTGTCTTCTCCCTATTAAAAGAAAATTGATTACATCAAGATTTCAGCTACAAATAAGGGAGGCGTCAACCCCCTAATTCACAAGCTACAATCTGTAGGACACTACTAGACCTTAATATCTTGTTGCAACCAGAAGGACACCCCAACGCCTTGTAGATCAGCCCACAACTTGATAAGTGCCCTGTTGCACTCAAATTATCGAAGTTCCAAAGAGGCGGAAGTGTCAGTTCTTTTTTTCAACAGATCGGATCAAATATCAGTAGTCTATGTGTCATGATCACCCATTCTGCAAGTTATATGATGTAAATGATTCTAGTAAGACCTTGAGTCCATGTAACAACCTAGGTAGGTCTATGATTTTAGTGACGAATTTCATCTTACGAGGTATTTTAACCTCGCTGATTACCTGTGTTTCTAAACACGACTAATAAGAGGAGTTTTTCCCCTCTAACTTAAACCCCCAAAGCTAGAGCGAAATTTATTGCCAACGTCTTAGATGATGTGAAATTTTTTTAATACAAAATTCTTACTGCAGTGTCTAGATTTACTTTTCCTACTTGAATTAAATTACAAGTTAATTTTCTGAATTATTCAGTAAAATCAGCAAAGTAAACACAACTGCAACCTACACATTTACAGATCATTTACTGAACATAACGCACACATGACAAAGTGACACAGATTTTTCGGACAAATGTCTCCGGAAAAACTCAATGCGGGAAAACCAGTGCAGCTAGCTCTAGAGGGTTTTATTATTATGCAGAATCTGAATACAACAGTATCTGTTAAAATTTGGCTACCAGAGGACAAGTGGTTCCCTAAGGCTTTGATCTTTGGCATAGGGAAAAGTGTCCAAATGTATTTAACTTTTTCTCCTAAAGTGACTTTATAAGTGGTAAAGTCAAATCTAATTTAAAAGTGACTTTATATAGTGATAAAGTTACTAAGTCTAATTTTAAAATAACTTTAATAAGTCAATGTGAAATTAGAAAGTGAAAAGTGACTTTGGAAATAAAAGGCTAAGTGGGTCTTTATTAAAGTGGTGTGAATTAAAAAATAGAAAGTGAGATTTAAATGCATATTTAATCTCAGCCCTAGATCTAAAGCTATCTCAGCCATTCGATTTAGGGATTCCCCAAAAGTCACTCAGGGTTAGGTTAAAGGAGGAAAAAAAGAGAAAAGGTCATTTCAGTCTTTCATGAGCAGTTTGAGAGAGGAGGAGAAGAGAGCAAGGAGATTTTCTGAGCAGTGAGTTGAAGGAGAGCAGAACCTTGGCACACATACCGAGGCAACATTCAACAAATCCGTACAGCTAGGTTGGCACACAGTTCAAGGAAGATTTGGGCACATTTTTCAAGGCAGTTTTTGTACAACAGCTTTGGCACGCATTCCTAGGTAGTCGTACAACATTCTAGCACAGATTTCGAGGTGAGGAGTTTGTCGTTTTGTGGCACAGTTTTCAAAGTAGACCATATAGTCTACTGTTGTCCCTGTGCATAGAAAACGAGGCATAATCCATACAGCATTTATTGTTGTCCCTCTTCACGCATTTCGAGGAGGCCGTATAGCAGCATTCATTGTTGTTTTGCACACAAATCGAGGAGGACATACAATAGCATTTATTGTTGTTCGTATTTTACTGTTTGCACAATTTCCAAGGTGGTGGTTAAGTATGGAAAATGAGATAAGTTGTATTTGTTTGGTTGCTGGAATTTTCTGTGTATTTCTATTTCACTGTAAAAGAAAAATTATCAGAAATAAAGAAGAGCTCTCGAATTGGTTTTCCCCAAGAGTTGTAGGGGATTTTTCTAGGGTCATATTGACCAAAAATCAACGTGTCATTTTCTGTGTGTGTGGCTGAAATAATTTCTGAGTTTTATTTATGCATTTTCCAGCACTTCGAAATTTCCAGAATTTGTGTTTTCAGAAATATTTATTATTTCCGGCGTGTTGAATGTATGTTTATGCGAATGGGCATTTAACTACATGGGAGTAATAAGGAGAAACTGATAACCAAGGTTGGGCTAAAAATTTCTACATGGTATCGGAGCTTGGGTGGTTGAAAAGTGCAGTTTGGGACAACAAGTGAAAATTACAACAAGCTTATATTTTACACAGAAAACTGAACCTTTACCACATCATTGAAATTTTTAGTTTGTTAGGACAGCAAGCATGTCTTTGGGCTTGAGGGTGGAGGATAGGTTGGATGGGCATAGCAACTATAGTACATGAAGGGGGAGAATCCAGAGCATCTTTGAGGAGGCAGAAGTTTGGAGCATAACGGTACATACCACACAGCACCCAGTAGCAGTGCCTGCTGACTCTGTTCAGCTGGCAGATTTTAATAAGAAGAATGCCAAGGGAAAGAGACTGATTCTGGATGGTATTAAAGACCATGTCATTCCTCATGTGAAAAGAAAGGAACTTGCACATGAGATGTGGACAACCTTGACCAATCTCTACCAGAGTACCAATGAAAACAGAAAAATGGTCCTAAGGGAGAAGTTGAAGGCCATTAAGATGGCTAAGACTGATGGTGTTACTGCATACCTCACAAAGATCACTAATGTGAGAGATGAGTTGGCAATTTTTGGAGAGGCCATTCCACCCACTGAGTTGGTGCGGATTACATTGAATGGTCTTCCCAAGAAATGGGAGAGTTTTGTGGATGGGATTGTTGCACGGGAGACCCTTCCCACTTGGGAGAGGTTGTGGGATGATTGCATTCAGAATGAAATCAGAAAGAACCATCTTGGGGCAACCCAATCAGAAAGAAGGATGACAATGTAGCATTGTTAGCAAGGGGCAAGAAGGGCAAGGGAAAGAAGTAAGCTTCCACAAGTGGTGGTGGGGGCAAAGGTAAAGGTAAAGGTAAGCAGCAGGTGAACAAGGAGAAGGACTATTCCAATGTGAAGTGTTGGAATTGTCAGAAGTTGGAACATTATGCAGTTGTGTGTCTGGAGAAGAAGAAGGGAAAGGACACGACCATGGTAACATCAACAGAGATAGAGGATTTCTCGGAGAGCTTTGACCAGGAGTTTGGGTTCATTGCTTGTGAGTCCACTAGTGCAGGATTACCTGCCACAGAGGTTGAGAGGGAGTTTGCACTTCCCTCCACTAGAGGAGCATCTTCAGGTATTTGGTATGTTGACAATGGGGCTTCACGGCACATGACAAGAGTCCGTGAGTACTTCTCAGAGCTTTCAGAGAGTGGCACTGATATAGAGGTAGTACTCGAAGACGACAACATTGTTAGAGCAATCGGTGTGGGGACATTGACATTTGATAGGGAACCCAAACCTCCCTTGAAAGTGTCGAATGTTCTATATGTGCCAGGGATGAAGAAGAATCTTATATCTGTCTCAGCATTGGAGGACAGAGGGTATGAGCTATTATTCAGGAGAGGACAAGTGCTTATATATCCCAGGGGCACTCCAACTTCTTTAGCCAGAGTGATTGGTGTACGCCATGCCAAGGTGTGCAAGTTTTCATTTCAGCCCCTTTTGGCATTGAGCAGTAGTACCGGCAGCAGAGCTAGCAGTTCAAAGCTGTGTGAGAATTGGCACCGCAGGATGGGGCACATGTATCATGGGGCCTTGAGGACATTGCAGGAGATCACTACAGTTACTATGCCAGATTTCAGTTCTGATCACATTGATACATGCAGAGGATGTGCTATGGGGAAGTTTGCCAAATCCCCTTTTCCCAGTAATGACAGCAGATCGACTGGGATTCTTGATTTGATTCATACCGATGTGAGCAGTCGGATGTCTCATGTTTCCTTGAGTGGGTATGAGTACTATGTTTTATTCATTGATGATCACTCGAGGAAGACCTGGATTTATTTCTTGAAGACCAAGAGTGAGGTCTTCAAGTGGTTTCAGGAGTTCAAAGCTCTTGTGGAGACTCAGACAGGTCAGAAGATCAATTCCCTCAGGTTGGACAATGGAGGGGAGTACACCCTTGGTGATTTTGTTGATTATTGTGCGAAGGCAGGCATCAGGAGGGAGTTCACAGTTCCTTACAACCCCTAGCAGAACGGGGTTGCGAAGAGGAAGAATAGATCCATCGTTGGGGCTGCCAAAGCCATGCTACATGATCAGGGGTTATCGTTGTTTTTGTGGGCAGAGGCCTGCAACAATGCTGTGTATTTGCAGAATAGAAGTCCACATCATGCCTTGGGGCATGTGAATCCGGAGGAGGCTTTTTCTGGGAAGAAGCTTGATGCTGGTCATTTTCGTATCTTTGGGTGTATTGCATACTCCTATGTACCCAAGGAGAAGAAGACCAAGCTAGAGCCCACTACAGAGAAGGGCATCTTTGTGGGCTACATTGAGACCTCGAAAGCCTTTCAGATTTATATTCTTGCACAGAGGAGAGTTGTTGTCAGGTGGGATGTGAAGTTCGAGGAGGACAGGACTTTCAGGATGTCACGGGAGTTAGAGTATCTGGATTCACCAGACCCTCAGCAGCTGAGTCAGTCACAGGTCGGAGGAGGCGTGGTAGCCGATTTACCCTTTTCTCCATTAAAAAGGAATATTTTAATAAAAGGGAAAAGTGCTCCATGAATAAAATAATGCTCTAGAAGGCTCCAAGAGATCTATAAAAGAAAGGGAGGAGGCCATTGGGAGATATCTTTGGAGTAGATCATTTTCTTGTGTATGAGAGGTTTGAGGACGTGGTTCTCTACTTCAGCCGTAGCCCTAGGACGGAAACCCTCGGGTGATTTGTGAGTATTGGACGGAAACCCAATACCCTTGAGGAGGTTTCACTCAAAGATCTCACAGTGCTTCAGTGGAGTTGGGAGAGGTCAGTTTTGCTATAGCCGATTTGCAACAACCTCCTTGCCGAGCCATCTACATCATTTGCCAGCATCATTCATCAGTGGGCCAGAGATCTTTCTGGGTTTGCTCTGCTTGCTTGGCAAGCTCAGGTTCCGTTGTACCTTTATGTTGATGTACTTTTTATCATGGATTAATAAAATGGCTCAATGATTTTATCGGCATCCATTGTGTTCTATTAGTGGCTGTATGTATATTTCTATTTATTTTGCTGCTTAAGTTTATTTCTGCAATTTTAGTTAAAATATCCCATTTGGGATATTACAATGGTATCAAAGCATCAATCTTGGCTCCGCCTGCGGTTTTAGTTGCAACTATCATTGTGTTCTATTAGTGGTTGTATGTATATTTCTATTTATTTTGCTGCTTAAGTTTATTTCTGCAATTTTAGTTAAAATATCCCATTTGGGATATTACAGTGGTATCAGAGCATCAATCTTGGCTCCGCCTGCAGTTTTAGTTGCAACTATCATTATTAAAGGGTGTGCCAGAGGAGCCACAAATCCACTGCCTGAAGAAATATAAGAATTCTCTAAAAGGGCTCTACAAATTTTTCTTAGTAAAGGTCCTACAATATGTCGACAAATTGTTGAATGCACAATAAAAGTTCGACATCTGAGCCAACGAGGAGTAACGTGTGGACTTAATCTTAAGTAAGGGCCGAATCACTGGTTAAGAAGGTTGGTCAATCATCCTTGTCGGAATTTACAGAATTCTCTGATGGTGCCATCGGGCCCAAGGCGGATACTGGGCCAATATTCCTAAAGAATAGCAGGTGGACTCCGTATGATTGATCAATTGTTGTCTAATGAAGAGCTGAATTTTTCCGAGTTGAATGCTTTGGAGCCGAACGAGTCAGGCCAACGGAGTGCATGAAGTGGGTGTGTATCAGTCGGAGTTGAGCGTGGACATGTAGTGTTATGCACAATTAAGCAATGCAGTGGGGACCGTGGAATATTAAAAGGCGTTGAGTCACAGAATCTGGGGCTGACTCAGACATTCTAGCAGGCGGATTGACTCAAACCGAATTGAGGTACGCGTATGTGATTTTGAGCGGGCCATTCGCTTAACGATGGGTAAAATGTACAATCATCCATCTTCACCCGATCAAGGTCGTGAGCACGTGAGCATCCATTCGTGCTCGATGGCTTTACATGAACGACTCAGGTCATCTTGGAGCATACGATCAAACGACGACGTCAAGACAAAGATACTTTGCGGCTCATGGGTGAAGTAACAATTTGGGTCGAGCTACCAGGTGGGCCACGAGAAATGTTTTGTCGTATCAAGGCAAATCGGCCATGAAATTATCGTAGAGAAACGATCTGTGGGTGATGGTGGAGCATCGAGTGCAGAACTACCCAGAATCGCATTCTAGAATTGTGTAAGATGGTGGAAAGTCGAGCATATGTTTATAAAAAGGGGCTGCAAAATTCAAGTGGAGCTTGAATCGTATGTTCAGAACACTTTCGTGAGGCCAAACCACTGCCACGTTAGCCGTGCAGGGACAAATTGCACGTACAATTGAAGTTGCTTTCTGGAGTCGAGTTCACTGTGATCTATGGATTGTCAAAATTGAGAGTGTAAGAAGGCTCGAGCCATATACATGTGCTCATGAAATCCAAAAAAGAAAATTGTTGGCGACAATTCAAAGAAGAGCTGGTGCGATTGGAGCCAACAACTAGGACTGTTAACACAAAGCTTGGACAACCAACGTTAGGGGTGTAGAGTCCATTTCTGTAGCTATTTATTGAAACCGCAAGTGACATGTAGCCCAAGGGCACATAAGTTGATCGAGTTTTTCCCTATAAGTTGATATTTCTTCCAGCCATCCATATCAGGTTCTTCCACTCATACTTAACGCTTTGCATTTTTTATTTATTTGCAAAGACCACATGTCTACTGCGTGGGACGGGTATATCGTTATGAGCGGGCCGTGAACTTCCATGGTGTTAGACATCCTTCACTGTGCACGCAGAGAAAGAATGATCCTATCTCAACGGTGCTGAAGGAGCACGATGTTAATTCACAACTATAGTTGTATGACATGTTAACGATGTTGTTATAGCGTTTGGGAATAGCAGCATGGACATTATCTTGCTGAAGGCACATTGAGTTTGGCCTATATCCTGAAAGACGTCTCTCTGATAAATATATATATCAGATTTCTCTATACTCAGCAGAAATGATGTTTTGTTGGGCATATCTTCAACTATGGTTGTAGCAGGCAGCAGAAAGCAGTGAAATGAGGGGGGGTTACTCTCTGAAAGTCATCCTTGCTGCGATATATGAAGGATGGGCGTAAATTCAAGGCATTCACAGCACTCAATCAGGTTCTCCTAATCCAAAGGTGTGATACATTTCTCATAATTTTATTTGCATCTTTGTTTGTTAATACCGTCACCAATATCAAACAATTTATGTTTTAGTCCGTGCCTTAAACATTCAAGCCAAACCTCACCTACAGCAATAAGGGATGTCAAGTATTTGACAAATTCTCTGTGAGTGACATACACTTAAAACTCAGAAAAATAGTAAATCATTGGTTGAACCATGGAGGGATTCCTAAACAGTTTGAGAAAAATAAAAACAGAAGTTGGTTCCTTGAATAACCATGGCACACACCCAGAAACCAAGCAGAACAGCAGACCTCTTTCAAGAGGGATTTGTGCCATCCTGCAAGAAGGACAACCAAAATATTTGCAAGAAGAATTGGGGATTGGTCACAAAATTTTTGCACTCGGGACAGATCTGAAACACATGAAGATGTCATGGAGAGTTTTGTCCAAACTATAAGAGTTTAATGAATTCATGTCCACAATAGACCAAGCAGAAGGGAAGAAACTGATTTGGGCTCTAAAGCCTGCTATGCTTGCTCTTATACAGCCCAAATTCTTGGAGGAACCTTGTGAAGGGGTCACACTTCCAGTTGCAGCTTGCCTCAGTAACATCATGAAATTGACCGCACCTCTAGAGCCATATAATGATGATGTTATGAGAAGGATTATGAGATTGATTGTAGAGACTTTTCAGGATTTGGACAACAGTGCAGGCTCTACCTTTGGGAAGAAGCTTGAGATTCTATGGAGTATGGCCACAATCAAGACTTATGTCATCATGTTTGACCTTGAGTGTGATGACTTGATTTTGCAGATGTTCCAATGCTTCTTCAGCATTAGGAGACATCATCTTGACACCGTCATAGCACACATGCAGTCCATCTTGTCATCATGTATGAGAGACCATGAGACCATTGGCCGAGAGTTGCAGACCCGGTTGTTGAGCGTCTGGAGGAGAGAGCAGTTGGTCTCGCCCGCTGCTTATGAGCTAGCCCAAGGGCTAGTTGAGCAGAACATTGATTTTCTCCGGAGACAGTTGACCAGGGAGGAGCTGCTCCAGTTTGGTGGGTCAGGCAGTAGAAATGAGTTGAGGAGGAAGGGACTTTGCTTCATTTGCAAAGAACCTTGGGGACCTAATCACTCATGTTTGAGAGATGTAGATGATGTGGCAGAGGCAGGACAGGAGGGCATTCCTTCTGTATTTCAGGGTGAGGACTCTTCTTCAGATGAGTCCATAGGATCAGTTGAGGACGCTTTTGGGGAGCTAGGGCAGTCATGCAGAGATGATGACAGTAGACCGACGTTGTGTTCCAATGTGCAGGGTGAGCAGTCACGGGACTCTGCGGGAGATACTCTGGGTGAAGAGTCACTTGTGACGATTCAGCCAGAGCAGCATGTGAGGCAGCCTGAGTTGGCAGAGGAAGACACTATTCACATCAGGCATGATATTCCTTTGGGGGGGAGCCAGATGGGCGCCCACGTTGAGCCGATGAGGGATATGTCGCTAACATTGGGGTCAGCCATTGAGGTGGAGCAGTCAGATGCACCGACATTGAGTACAGTGACAGCAATTGCAGATCCATAACCTCTGGAGGTGTTGGAGGTTGATGGGATTGTTCTGCAGGGGGCTAGTAGACAGCAGGAGCATGACATTCCTAATCAGGAGTGGGAGGAGTTGTTGGAAATGGTGGAGCATCCATCTGTGGGTCGACACATTGATGAGGTGCAGATAGATGTACATGCAGTCAACAGAGTTGTAGTACTTTCAGTGAGTAGCACTCTCCAGGAGTACATCGATGGGGCTTGCAGCATATCTTGGCCACTTTGGCCCATTATAAAGAGAGGGGCTTTCTTCTACAGGCGGATTTCATTGGCAGATAGGGCAGAGTTGTGTGAGTTGATTACGGGCTGGCAGCAACACTCCAGGCATGTTCCATATGCAGTTGTTGCTACATTGGATTCTTCTTCCAGGATGGATTGGCGGGAGATCATGAGTTGGTATCCTTTTGATGGTACGATATTCTTCGTAGGGAGCACAGCAGGGCAAGGGCCCTTAGGCATGACAGATGATACAGGTTCCAGTTGGCAATGGGGTAGATTCTTCAGCATCCCATCCCGGTTTTAGGAGAGCAGAATCAACAGTGGATTTAGTCAGGGATTGGATTGGAGAGAGGTGATGAGTTGGTACACAATTAATGGGGCAACTTACACTGTCATAGATCTAGCGCAGCAGGAGACGTGGTCTTCCCCTCTTAGAGCATCAGTCATAGCTAGAGGCAGTGCGCAGTCTGGGCCGTGGGACTTGGGCAATGATTGGCCACCGTGGCATGGGGATCCGGGAGGATTATTTGATGACAGGTACAGTGAGAGATCAGTTTGGGATCCCGGCATTGAGGGGTCTATTCCGGGTGGCTTGACACAGGCACATAGTTGCACCAAGAGGTTTGTATGGGATCCGGGCATTGGGTCTCAGTTGCATCAGGCCGACAGAGTGGCCCACATATTTGGATTGCTTGAGGGCAAGCAATCTTGGGGCGGAAGGTCTGTAATATTCCTTTTTTTGGTGTCACCTACTACGGGGTCAGGTTGGACTTTCAGAGTTAGGATCAAACAGGTCACATGTACAGATTGGTGCTACCAGTGGGCTCAGGAGCTCTCTGGAGGAGTTTTGAGGAGTTTTCATGGTTTTTGGAGGCATTCGCTTGATATACGCCATCATCCGTGCGGTTTGGCTTTCGTTCTAGTGCATTCTGATAACTTTCGGAAATTTGAGTTATTTCTGGGCTTAACTCAGCTAATTACACTCAAGGTGGCATTCTGGGAGGAATACATGATGGAACACCTTAGTGTAATAGCTCATTGGAACCAGGACGAGGATTCCTACAGGGTGGGACAGTTAGACACGGATTCCAGTGACCGGAGAAGGCGTGGTCGCCGATTTACCCTTTTCTGCATTAAAAAGGAATATTTTAATAAAAGGGAAAAGTGCTCCATGCATAAAATAATAATAAAATAATGCTCTAGAAGGCTCCAAGAGATCTATAAAAGAAAGGGAAGAGGCCATTGGGAGATATCTTTGGAGTAGATCATTTTCTTGTGTATGAGAGGTTTGAGGACGTGGTTCTCTACTTCAGCCGTAGCCTCAGGACGGAAACCCTTGAGTGATTTGTGAGTATTGGACAGAAACCCAATACCCTTGAGGAGGTTTCACTCAAAGATCTCACAGTGCTTCAGTGGAGTTGGGAGAGGTCAGTTTTGCCATAGCCAATTTGCAGCGACCTCCTTGCCGAGCCATCGACATCATTTGCCAGCATCATTCATCAGTGGGCCAGAGATCTTTCTGGGTTTGCTCTGCTTGCTTGGCAAGCTCAGGTTCCATTGTTCCTTTATGTTGATGTACTTTTTATCATGGATTAATAAAATGGCTCAGTGATTTTATCGTCATCCATTGTGTTCTATTAGTGGCTGTATGTATATTTCTATTTATTTTGTTGCTTAAGTTTATTTCTACAATTTTAGTTAAAATATCCCATTTGGTAGACAAGAAACAACTGAATCTCCTGCCCAATCTTTGGTAGACAAGTTAGTTGGGCTGCAACCTCATCATTGAAGCTCCATCGACTGATAATCTGTGCTAACATCTGGAGAATTATGCACAACTACAGCTCTGCACTGCGTAAGCAGACTCCGTCTGCACTGTTGAAGTCACATCAGCCCCTTGTGCTGAAATCTCTCACAATGTTGTTGCACCGTGTTGTCCTCCTGAAGCCTTCTATGCTACTGCAGCTCTGCTTTGCGTATGCAGCTCTGCTCTACGTTGTTGAAGTCACATTAGCCCCTACACTGCTGCTGCATCTACGTTGTTGTTGCATTTGCACTGCGCTGCTCCTTCCAGCCTTCAAATTTGCCTCTGCTTCATCCGTGATCTATGCACCCACTGCTCCAATTGTCACACTACTGTCTTAAGGCTCCCGTAGCTCGGATGTGATCTAAGAGATGAGTTGCTCAAGGATCCCACCATCATTCTGTAGTTGCTCTACAGATCCATGTCGCCCCACTTTTGTGGTTCATGAGCGCTCATGGCTGCATCATCTTCTGACCCATCATCTGCCACAGCAGCCTTGGAATAAGAAGCTTCCTTGTCCTTTTTCTTCTGAGGACAATTGCTAGGGAAATGTCCTAATTCATCACACTAGAAGCACTTGATCTTAGATTAATCCTTCTTCTTCTTTCCCTGTTGCCTCTTTGATGCCAAGGTTGCAACTTCTTCATCTTCCTTCTTCACTTTGCTTGATCTAGAGTTGTACTGCTTCTTAGTGATTCTGCGGACTTCTTCTTGACGCATGATTGCCCACAAGTTGTCCCAGTCTGGGAGGTCCGCTCTGCCCAAGATACTTTGGACAAAGGTTTCCCACTCATCTGTGACTGCATTGAGAGCAGTCTTGACCATCACATCATCTTCCACCTTAACACCCATCGCAGTCAACTGGTCTCTAATCGATTGTAATCTAAAGAGGAAATGTTCCATGTCTTCTCCCTTGGTCATCATGAATGACCGCATCTGAGTCTCCAACAACATCTTCCTTTGGACAGATTTTCCCTCATATAAGGATGTTAAGGCCTTCCACATTTCATTAGTTGTTTTCTTCTCAGTTATATGTGGGACAATATGGTCTTTAATTCCATCCATTATCAGTCGCTTGGCATGTCCAGCAGCTTCATTATGCTTCCTTAGGAGATCTGCATAGGTCGGTGTAGCCAGAACTTGTTCTGCATGGTCTCTTAGATGATATGCTTCTAGGATTATCAAGATCCTAGCCTTCCAAACTGAAAAGTTGAATAGGCCATCCAATCTGTCCTGATCACACAGTCCATGAGGAGCCATCTACTCAAAAATTTGTTGGAGCTTCCTTTCTCTTTGCTAGAGATCTGGATCTAAGGCCCTTGGCGAAACAGGCACCTTTTGCTCCCTCTGACCACTGATTTCCCATCTTGGAAATCTTCCAAATCAACAATGATTCATCTCTCTTTGATCCTCTAATCAATCTACAAGTTTCTTTGGCTAGAAACTCTCTGAGAAGTTGATCTCCTCCCGCTCTTTGTCACTAGTGCTTAGGCTAAAGTTATGAAAACTTCATAAATTTAACCCCACCAGCACCTTCTGAAGTTCTGTAGCTCTGCTTCAGGCACTTCTGGATCTGACAGCGTCAAATCTACGTCACATTGGCTGGCTTTAGACAATCCCAACATTTCCTCTGCGCAGTAAGTGCGTGAGCCTGCTGGGAGACAGCGTAAGACTACGTCACACTGCACTCTGCGTAACTTTGATTCTCTGAAAACTACGTTGTCCCTTCAGATCTACCCATCCGCTGCTGCTACACTTACTACTGCTTTCTGCAGCAAGATCCTTCAGTGTTCTACTGGTGACCCTCCTAGATCTGCAATTGCTCTGATACCATATGAAAATTTTTGAGTGCTACTTATGCAGAAATCTACTATTAGATCTAGTTATGCTCCTACTTAATTAAGTTATTAACTGAAAAATTCAGATTAATATCGAAGCAAAACACATAACAGACTTTCACCAATTCAGATCTAGAAAAAATACATGCACACATAGACAAAGTGACACAGTGATTTTCTGGACAATAGTCCCTAGAAAAAACCCAATGCAGGAAAACCGGTCTACTGGCTGCTGGAGGGTTTTATTATTAAGATTTTTCAGAATACAGCAAATCTGGGCTCCAGATCTAGAAAACCCGACAAAGAAAATTAGGCCCTAGAAACCCCAGCGCTGCCCCTGAAGCCTCTGCGTCAACATCTGCAGCCCCTGCGTCCCTCAGCGCTAGCCTGGAAAGGGTTGTGTAACCCTAGACTAGATGACACAGTGCCTACGCTGCCCGTAAGGGTCTCTGCGTAACCTCTGAGGGTTTCCAGCTGCCTTATGTTGCCCTGGGAGTGACTGCGCAGCACCTGCGTAGCTGAAGCTGCCTCTGCGTTGCGCAGCTACTGCCCTCTCTGCTGCTGCTACTCCTGCTTCTCTGTGCTGCCTCTAGAAGCTGCTCTCTGCCTCTTGCTGATTCTAGGCACTGGGATTAGATTATCCCCTTTGCCTAAACTCCCCTTTCTACAGCTGAAACACTTTTGAGAATTCTTAGCAAACCCTGCCCTAGAATCTCAACTTAGCTTCAGTGCTCTGCCTCTGTGTGTCTTTACAAATGACTCCAAGCCTTTCCTTTATACTTTTCTCATTGGGAAACCAACGGCCATGATAAGATCTTGAATCAATGGCTAAGATTAAAAAAAAGTTTGATCTGTGTGACTTAAGACAATTTCATCACATGTTTAATTTAATTAACTTTAATTATTTAATTTCCTAAGTTTAGACTTAGGAAATACATTAAAATAATTAATTAATTAAATATCTCCTAAACCAGATGAAATTTCCCAAATGCCTTTCTGGGTCTTGTAGATCAAGTGTACTCTAGTCCCTCCACAAAATTTGGGAGCTAGAGCACATCCGATGCTACCCTGAATGCACAAAACCTTAACATGCTAAATGATAATGTGTGAAACCCTAGCCTGCTTAGGGTTATTGGGAATTGTTATTTGAAGTTTTTAATGATAATGTTATGTTTGGGGTTTTGGTATGATCATGAAAACCTTAACTTGTTAGGGTTGAATGATGTTGTCTAAGATCCCAAACCTTTGAAGTTTTGGTATAGTAGGGCTTGCTTTTCTATGTCATGAAACCCTAGGTGTATATGTATCCATTTGGTTGAAAACCTAACTTAGTCTAGGTCGATATATGTCTAATGTGCTAATGTTGCTTGACATATGAAATGCTTATGTGTAATGATGAATAATGAATTCCTAGATATGTGTGCTTGAACTAATTATTGATGGTCATATGTCTTAGGGTTTAATCTATGCCCTTGTCTAAGTTTGATATTCTAGGATAATGTTGTTTGGGAAACTAGGGTTTTGCAATTAAAACCTAATAGTAGTTAAAATTCTCTAGTATGTATAACAATCTGGATTCTATGAATCTATATAGTGATTGCTGAGAATTTGTAGATGGAAAATTTAGGGTTTACATCAAACCCTAGTAGAAGCTATTAATGTTGTCGATTAAGTTGTGATTGGTCTTGATTGTTGGAGCTCATGTATGAAATCTAGGGTTTGCATGAAATCCTAATAAGGAGTCTTAACATATGAATTCTGAAAATTGTCAGATGCATTAATTTGATTTGTTTCTAGGGTTTACTATTTGAAAGGACTTGTCATATCGTTGAAAGTAATGTTGAGACCCTAGATATAATGAGACTGATACTTTGATTGAGTTATTGATGTGATTTAGGGTTTTTAACAAAAACCTGGTTAAAAAGTTGAAGTATTGAAGTATAGTCTCTTGTTGATTATGTTTGCTTCCATTATTATAAGATTTTGTTATCACTAACTTCATGCTTCTATAGTTCTGATTGTACTTGCATCTAAGTTGTGCAAGTACATCATCTTCAAGATGGTGAAGATGTCCGTAAGAAAATTTGATATGATAAGCATGATGAGAAGGATGGAAGTCCTGAAAGATTCTTCAATATCATAAGAGAAGCTAATCTCCCTACATTAAGAGGGAGCTTGGATAGAAGAAATCTCCTCGATTGAGAGGGAGGGCATAACATAGTTTTGATTGGAGAATGCATTTTGAAGGATATGTCGCTATATGTGGAGTAGGAAAGGAAAGTGTATGATTGAGGAATCTACTGTCAAAGATTCGGTTGATAGTCCTACTGTGAGAAGCAACCTCTAGTTGTCTGGAAGACCTCGTAGGTTTGTATTTGATTATGTACATTTGAAAGTGTACTACTGATTGGGATTGTGTTTGTATAGGTAAATCTCTCGAAATTTTGATGGCATGTTGGTTACTGATCAATTTGATCGAGAGAGATTTTTTGTTGAGGCTTTGTGAGTGAAGCATTGCCTGGGAGGACATCTGGTTGACACTTTGTGTTGATGTCTAGCTCCCGAAGTAGGAAAGGTGGCGTTGGTCTTTGAGCTCTGACATGCACTTGGATCCTTGGGTTGATGGTTAGTAATTAAGCCTGATGGTACCTAGAGATGCTGAAAGCTTTAGTCCATCTTAGTCCCACTCAGATAGATTTCCCTGGTCAAGAATCCTATCTGTGGCATTGCGATGCATAAATTGTTGAGACCTTCGATAGATTGCCCTGGTCAAGAATCTAGTCCATGGCATTGAGGTGCCCAAAAATTCTTCATAGTTCACATAGTTTGAGATCTTCCTTGTACTTGTATACTATGAATACCTCCCTAGTTAAGAGGGAGTGTTGAAGAATGTTACTAGGTTCGGTCTTCATTAATGTATATTGAGTCACTATGTAATGTACTTGTCAAAAGAATAAAGAAAAGAATTTTTATCATTATTACAATGACTTATTAAAGCATGGGTTTCGTGATTGGGTCATTATGTTTTAGGTCAAAGTCCCTATTAAGGACTTCTAGGATTTATTATGAGTCTATAGAGTCATTGTACATTTAAAAAGACCCTTCTTAGGCTTTTGAATCATGTAAAAAGGTGTAGTATTGAGTCAAATATGATTTGTCACCTCCACACCAAGTCACCTTCAAGATGATCAAGTCGGCCTCAAGGAGGGTTATTCGACCTCACCTAAAGGCTATAAAAGAAGCATTTTGAATTCATTTGGTGGAGAACATCTAAAGCAAGTTCGATATCTCTCTAGAAGCTGGAAAAAATTCGAAATGAAGGAAGAGGGCTAAAGAAGTGTGATTTTGGTCAAGTTGAAAGAGGAAGAGAAAATCAAAATTTTGGTGCATCTATCTCTCTCTCTCGTGCCTTAGATTGGAAGATCGAAGTTCTTCTTGTGATGTCGCTACCAGTTTCTGCATGATGTCGTTGCTGAGACAAGTATAGGTCGAAGTTGTTGTTGGGTGTTGTTGCCTCAAGAAAGAGTACTAGGTCAAAATCGAAGTTGCTAAGCCAAGATCGAAGTCTTTCAACCAAGGTCGAAGTTACTGGGTCCTAGAAAGTGTTGCATAGTGTTGTTGTTGTCGTTGTTGCTAGGTTAAAATAGGATCATCTGCAAAGGAAGAAGAAGGTTGACTTGGTGTAAAGGAAGTTTTTGTGAAGGTCTAGAGTCTTGGATTATCTTAGGTAAAACTATTGAAGGAATAATTACTGACTGGGTTTTCCTCTAGAGTGGGTGTTGCCCTCGTTGTCCACCTATATCTGGTGTCCTTGATCTATGTGCTATTGCTTTGGTAATTGCTTAATGAACTAAGAGAAAAGAAGATAATAAGAAATCTAATAAGAGTACGGGAACATCACAAGTAATTATCAAGAACAAGAAAATCTTTCTGCCTTTCTGATTTTCTAACAGTTTGTTGAACATCATCATTTGGATTTCGATTATATCTTGTAAAGGAATTTGAACCTACAATTGATGGACGAAGTTGGGTATTTTTTATGCATTTTGATGTTTGGATTTCACTATTCTTGTCTTGGAGCTTTTTTACTGCAATTATGATGGATGGATATACTCACATTCTTTTGTAAGTGCAATTGCGATGTCATTTCATTGTTGTTGCATGTCTAATGTATGGAATATGTTGTGATGATCTTATTTTTGTGCCCTAATGTAATACACAATTCTTAAAAGCACTGGATTATTGTATTATTGCATGCGTTATTCATTGGAGAATATGAATGAATGTTCCTAATGGTTGGTCTAATCTTGCAACCTTGAAACTATGAAAAATTCCTAAAACTGGAATCCTATTACAGCAACTGGAAAATATTCACCTGATTGTTAATTTTAACTTAACAATTTATTTGCAATTTTCTACAGCAAACACTGAATACATCACACTACAACCTACACAAATACAAAATATTGTGGAAACAAATATATAGCACAGGAAAAAAATAAGCACACGATCGACACCGTTATTTTTGGACAAGTGTTCCCAGAAAAACCCAATGTAGGAAAATCGATGTAGCAGCTAAGGGTTTATATTATTATGCAGTAGTGTCTGAATACAAATCTTTGGATGCCTTACTGGCTATCCGATACAGAGAATATAACTGGAAAAAATGAAGTGAGAATTAACCTCACACTATCACTGGGGATCCAACACTGATCCAGCCTATGAATGGCTAGCCCCAAGCTGCCTCTGCTTCACAACTCATAAGGACTGCGTCACTCCTCTGGCCGATCAATCTGCGGGCTGGATGCTCAGATCTTTGACCCTCCCGTCTCATACTGGATATGTGTACTATCCCAAAATGGGATATTTTAATAAATTTGCATGAATTTACTTAAACCCGGAATTATGCCGTAAAATCAACATGCATTTAACAGAAGATTGCCATGTAAAATAAAACACATAAAATACTGCAATCCAATACCACATAGAATAGGAAGAATCTCAGATTTTATTATAAATAATAACGGGGTTTACATATAGATCTGAACCAGAAAGAGATGAGATGGAAAAATGGCCAACAATACAATCCGTTGCACTGCTACACGACGATGGCCTCCAAAATTGAATTGCTGCACTCTCCCTCCGGCAACAGCTACCACTGAATCTACTAAAGCACCTGTTGAAGATCTGAATGATCCTCACTCCAATTTCTTTGAAGCTCTGCGAAACTTCTGAATGAAGTCTCTTCAAGGATAGTTGGGTTTTTGTCCAACACTCACAAATCACCCAAGGGTTTTTGTCCTGGGGCTACAGTTGAAGTAGAGAACCACGTCTCAAACCTCTCATACAAGAAAATGATATGATCCAAAGATATCTCTCAATGGCCTCCTCCCTTTCTTTTATAGAACTGCTAGAGCATTATTTTATTATTATTTTATTCATGGAGCACTTTTCCCTCTTAATAAAATATTCCTTTTTAATGCAAAAAAGGGTAAATCAGCTACCACGCCTCCTTCGATCATTGAAACCCGTGTCCAAACGTCCCACCATGTAGGTATCCTTGTCCCGGTTCCAATGAGCTATTACACTAAGGTGTTCCATCATGAATTCCTCTCGGAATGCCACCTTGAGCGTAATTAGCTGAGTTAAGCCGAGAAATAACTCAAATTTCCAAAAGTTGTTGGAATACACCAGAATGAAAGCCAAACTACTCGAATGATGGAATATATCAAGCGAATGCCACTGGACACCATGGAAACTCCTCAAAAATCCTCCAAAAAGCCCCTGGGCCCGCTGATGACACCAACCTGTACCTGTGACCGATCTGCTCCTAACTCTGGAAGTCCACCCTAGCCCTGTCATAGGTGACACCAGAAAAGGGAATATTACAATATGGATTGTTCCTTAGGAAAATTGCGGATCTCCTCTCATGCTCTGTGCTGCCTCATCGTCGCCTTGCGTTGCCCAACATGGCTCTATGTTGCCTCTCTAGATCTCACTCTGCCTTCTCTGCGATGTATTCACCGGATCAGGAAAACATCCACTAGCCACTATCCCCACCCCTCATCGCAAGAAATCAACTCGATCACTGCTCTAGCAATTGTTGTGCATCTTAATCAATGGGTCAGGTCATCTTGACTCACAAAGTTTAGATCTCTTACTCGATGTGTTCTCCAACTGCCCATCAAGCTTCTTCTTATAATCTTCTCACTAAACAATCAACGGCCCAGATTAGATCCTAATCAATGGCTCAGGTCATCTTGGCTCGATCTTTGTCTTTTTCTAGAAGATTCACACTAGTTTAATTAATACCTTTTAATCATTTTAATTTCCTACATTTAGACTTAGGCATCCATTAAAATAATTAATTATTTTAATTAAGCCTTCTCGGGGTAGAATGAGAATGCATGTGTCCTATCCTCCCTGCAAATTCTTGAGGCTAGAGCACATCCGATGCTACCAGAAATCAACACTCCCTCTTAGCAAGGAATGTGCTCTAGCAATGCAACCTGTTGAAGCATTACTCTGACTTTTGTAACATCCCAGTTGCATTGTTAATGTCTAGTTGTTGCTGCCCACCATCTAATGCGTAGCTCTCTCTATGCTGCTACTGACTCTGCATGTTGTTGTCCACTGCATCTGCACTGCAACTTTGTTGTTTTTGCAACAAAAAAACATCCAAAATATTGAACCAATTGTGTTCAGTTTGATGCATCTGTCACTGGAGTTATGACTGCTGCTAGTCATTGCATTGACCCTCTAAAGCCTATGTGCTTCTACTAACTCTACAATGTGCCAACTACATTGTTGCCAACTCTGATTTGCGTTGCTCAGTCTCTGGCACTCTTAGCCACTGCAACTGTCACTCTGGCACTTCTCTACACAAACTAACACTGGTCCGTCCTACTACTTCTGATATGGGCTCTCGTAGCAAGGTATTGATCCAAGAGGTGGACTCAAGGATCCTGCCCATCTGTAGCTCTCTGGAACTACAATACTAGATCACCCCACCTCTCCCCTAGAGGTATGTTGGCAAACATGGCAAACTCCTCGATCTATGCGAGTGTAGCCTGCTAATCATGTTTTTGTTCCTTTTCCTTCTTCTAAGAGGACACTGTGTAGCTTAGTGACCAAGCTTACCACACTTGAAACATTTGATCTTTGAGACGTCCTTCCTCTGCCTCCTTTGTTCCTGATGTCCATTTGATGCAAGGGATGCATTCTCCTCTTCCTCCTTGGGCTTCAACCCGCTGGTGCTACTACCACTTATGGTGCTCTTCACCAAATCGTGCCTCATCTCTTCTTCTTGTAAGTTTGCCCAAACTCTCTCCCAACCCGGAAAGTGGTCTCCACCCAAGATGCTCTGGACGAAGACCTACCACTCTTCAGAAACATTGTTCAAGGCAAAGCGAATAAACTCCGTAGACTGAGGTGCAAAACCTACAACTGCCTCTGCGGCGAGAAATCGAATTCCTTGGCTTGGAATTCTCTAAGGAATAAATTCCCTTGGTGTGCTCCTTCTTCCCTCTTCTGACGCTTTTCTGCGCTAGAAAACTGTTGCAAAAACTCTGCGCCCCAGATGAAGAATTGCTTTGCGCTGACTTTGCAGTGAGAAATCGAATTCCTTGGCCTGGAATCCTCTGAGGAAAAAATTCCCTCAGTGTGCTCCTTCCCTCTTCTGACGTTTTTCTGCACTAGCAAACTGCTACAGAAAATCTGCATCCCAGCTGAAGAATTGCTCTGCACTGAAGCTGTTGCGTTGCTCCCTGTCGCTAACTATTCTTGATCTGGAAAATCTTACTCTCTGTCAACTCAGAGAGAGAGATTTTTCTTCGAAAAATCTTTTCCTCCTGGCAATGGATTGTGTATTCTGGGGTTTCGATTTGCTGCCTATGCAGCTCTTCGAGCTCCCTCTTATGCTCAGCACTTGCCTCTTCCTGCTTCACCTGCTCTCTAATGCCATGTGAAAATTCCTAAAACTGGAATCCTATTGCAGTAAATGGAAAATATTCACCTAATTGTTAATTTTAACTCGACAATTTATTTTTTGTTTTCTACAGCAAACATTGAATACATCACATTGCAACCTACACAAATACAAAATACTACAAAAACAAATATACAGCGCAGGAAAGAAATAAACACACAATCAACATCGTTAGTTTTGGACAAGTGTCCCCTGAAAACCTCAAACTGATCTTCTCAAAAATGGAGTATGTGGCTCTTTCTTTGTTGATTCTTGTTCTGTTGTAGAGTCTGATTCTTCCTCCTTCAGTTCAAACTCTATCTTCTCAGGTTCCTTTGGTAGGACTTCATGTTTAATAGCATCTGTCACCTCTCTAAACACCACATTCTAGGTTCCAAAGCTTATAACCTTTTAAACCATCCTTATACCCAATAAAGATGCACCCTTCAGATTTACTATCCAACTTGGTTCTTTTCTCCTTTGGAACATATACATATGCATCACAGCCAAATAACTTAAGATGTGAGAGAGATGGTTTCTTATTAGTCCATACCTCATGTGGAGTCTTATCCTGCATTGTTGATGAAGGTGATTTGTTAAACAAGTAATATGCAATATCCACTACCCCTGCCCAAAATTCCTAACCTAACCCGGCAACATTGAGCATGCTTCTTGCCTTCTCCATCAACGTCCTGTTCATCCTTTCTGCAACTCCATTTTTCCGAGGTATGTATGGAGTAGTCTTATGTCATGTTATACCACACTTCTTATAGAAGTCTTCAAATTTCTTCTTGTAGAACTCTCCACCATTATTTGTCCTCAACACCTTAATCTTCTTCTCTCCCTGATTTTCCACCGAACCCTTAAATTCTTTAAACCTATCAAAGACTTCATATTTCTTCTTGAAGAAATATATCCATGTATTCCTCGAGAAGTCATCTGTAAATGAGACATAGTACACAGACTTCCCTAGTGATGGAACCGACATAGGTCCGAACACATCACTATGCACAAGCTCTAATATCCCTTTCACCCTCTTAGCACCAGAGGGGAACCTCACCCAATTTTGTTTCTAATATACACAATTTTCACAGAAATCGAAATCCAGAGAGCAATTAGACATACCTTCTACCATACCATTACCATGTAGTATTCGAAGGCCCTTCTCTCAAATGTGTTCTAGTCTTTATTGCCACAACATAGTCTTTTCTCCATAGACTAGAAGATTTTCTGCTCCACCTTCCGGAACCACAAAACCGTTACACTAATCAATACAGTTCCGCCAAACAACTTATACAGAGTTCCAATCCGAACTCCCTACATCAATACCAGTGCTTCTTGAACTATCTTGCAAGTATATTTCTCGAACACTGTTTTTACACCTGCATAATCCATCTTGCTTACAAAAATCAGATTTCTAGCTAATGCAGGTATATGCAAAACACCAAGAAGTGTTCTAATCCCTTCACCTTGCAACTTTAGCTTGACTTTTCCACATCCTATGATTCTAGTCTTCCTGTCATCCCCTAGGAAGACATCATCGCCATCATATTTCTCGTACTCGCAGAACCACTCCCTATGGGGAGTGAAGTGAAAGGATGCACCGGAGTCAATCAACCATGCCTCGTGATCTATGTGTACTTGAAGAAAAAGCCAAGTACACATCCCCACCTTCATCTGAGTTGGTTTTTGCCTCTGCAGAAGGAGCATCATCAGATCCCTTTCCTTTCTCAGGAGTTTTAGATCTACGGTATTTTTTGTAGTGCCCCTCCTTTCCACATTTCGAGCATACCTTTACAGATTTTCCTAGAGATTTAGATCTCCCTCTAGATTTAGATCTCCCACTTGAGGACTTATTTTTGCCTTTGTTTTGGGACCATCCTCTCACAGACAAGGCATCTCCATTCTGGCCTCTCTGCAAGTGCACTCACTAGATCTGGAATACTTTCTCCAGCCTCGTTGTCTCTGCCCCTCTCTCACTTCTCCGATCTCTAACTCTCTCCAGCAACTGACTGTTGCTACTCTGTAAATCGATCAGCTAAGAAATCGAACTATTGAAGTGATCTCTACATCACCACATCGATCTTGTCTTATAATCCTTTGTTGGAGCACCAACGACCGAGATTAAAACATAATCGATGGCTAGGATCATCTCTGGATCGATCCATGTGAGTTTCTAGACTAGTCTCACCTTGACTTAATTAGTACTGATTAATTAACTTGTTTTTCTAAGTTTAGACTTAGGAAATATTAAAAAATTGGTTAATAATCTAATTAAGTCACTTCTAGGCGGAATTTCCAGAAACGATTTATGGGTTCTGGAGATCTCATGTATTCTAGCCTCTCCACAAAGTTTCATGGCTAGAACACATCTGATGCTACAAAAACTAACACTCCCTCTTAATGAGGAATGTGTTCTAGTGCTACTGCACACCCTGTAGCAACACCATGTCTCTACATCATCTCCTGTCACGTTGTTGATGTTCGGTTGTTGTTGCCCATCAACTATTGCGCAACTTTGATATATGTTGCATCTGTGTTGTTGTTGACCTTGCTGAACTATTCCCAGCAATGCAGACGGCAATGCAGACTTCCCAACATTGCATCTGCATTGCAACTTTGTTGTTGTTGCTACTGCAACTTTTGCAACAAAAAAACATCCAAAATATTGAATCATTTGTGATCAATATAATGCATTTGTCACCCGAGTCTCTGATTGCTGCTAGCCTCTGCACTGTCCATTAAGGACTTTGCACTACTGCTGACTCTGCACTGTGTCAACTGCACTATTGCCAACTCTGCATTGCGCTCCCCAGCATCTGACTGCTACTAGTCTCTGCAATTTGCATCAATTGTCACTGATCCATCATGCTATTGAATATTGTGGGCCCCTCGTAGCCAGGTATTGATCCAAGAGATGGATTCCTCAAGGATCCTACCCATCTGTAGCTCCTTGGGGCCACAACACCAGGTCACCCCACCTCACTCTTGAAAGTATATCAACGAACATAGCAAAGTATTCCTTCAGCCTGGCAGCCTGGAGGAAAGCCTATCGATCTTTGCAAAAGCTACCTACTGGTCCTGCTTCTCCTCCTTGTCCTTCTTTCTAAGAGGACATTGGGTACTATAGTGACTAAGCTCACCACATTTGAAGCATTTGACCTTTGATAGGTCCTTCTTCTTCTTCCTCTGCTCCCCCTGTCCCTGACTGGGACTCTTGGATGCAAGGGCCACATTCTCCTCCTCTTGCACCATCTTTGATCCACTACTACTGCTGCCACTGATAGAGCTCTTTAGCAAAGCTCGTCTCAACTCCTGCTGCAAATCAGCCCACACACTGTCCCATCTTGGTAGCATGTCTCTGCCCCATATATTTTGGACAAGCCCTGCCAATCCTCAGAGACACTATTGAGAGCTAATCGCATTAGCTCTGAAGGTATTCTGAATTTTAATTCGGTAAACAATTTTTTTTTAACAAAAGTCTAAAGATTACTTCGAAGTTTGAAGTTTCTGCAAATGACAAACAGTAAATTTAAAAATTAAAATTAATGAACATTGAATACCTATAGGTTGTGACTGTGAGTGAGCTCCTACACTGCCCTTTGAACAGTGAAGGTGGTTGCCACTCTGCGTATTTACTGTTGAACGCAGTGATAGCTGAGGACGATGCATAGTGGCACAATGAACGCCGAACAATTGAGGACGATACCGTCGATGAATGCACTTGCAAGTATGCAGTGAATGCACCTAAATGTTGCCGTCAACAGTGAATGTAGTGAATGATGTTGACCTGCAGTGAATGTCGTCAGATATGTCGTTGTTGAATGTCGTCGACCTACGGGTATGCCATCGATGAATGTCGTCAACCTGCGGGTATGTCGTCAATGAATGCGGGTATGCTTATGCTATGTCGTTGACAGTGAGGGCCTATGGGTCAGGGCGAGGGTATGCGTCGACGATGAGGTATGAATAGGTAAGTCGATGAATAAGTATTAGGTATGTTTTAACTTTTAATTGTATGTTATTAATTTGATTTTTAATTTAATTTTAATATTTATTAAAATTTAATTAAAATTTTTAAATTTTAATCATTTAAAAAAAAAAAAAATTGAGAAAATTAGTCATGAAGAACCTGAAATTCGGGTTCTAAGTTCCCAACCCATGGGTTCACCGTACTCATTCAATGCAAAGAACTTGAATTTTTTTTTGAAGAACCTGGTTTGTTTGGGTTCCTCTGAGAAGAACCCGTCCATGAATTCAGGACTTGGGTGTGGGAAACCGGGACAGGTTCGAGAACCCCACCCCTGAGTGCGGGAAACCAGGACAGGTTCGAGAACCCCACCCCCGGGTTCGGGAACTCGTGCAACGTAGGTCTAAACGAACCGGTTTTAAAAAAATACATTAAATGATTAATTTTTAATAAAAAAAACTATTTGTAAGATTGGAAACCATGATTCCAAGCACATAGAGACAAAATATGCAAAGTTTGCTCATTTATATACCATGTAAAGGTGAATATATCAAAATAGCACCGAGTGCAATACATATCATCGAAAAAATACATAAGCAATGAGGCTCCAAATGGCCCATAAAGTCCAAAAACAATGCTACAACCTATGAGGCCATTGGTCTACAATCTACTACAAATCTACATATATGATATTAGTGATCAACATTATCACTTGAAACCTCTCATCATGATCAAACTCAGTTGGTTGAATCTCGACTGCAAAACTTTGCAACTGCTCGAGTCACAAACTTCTCTATCGGTTCAGTGACTTGACTCTCAAACTTTGAAGGTATTCTGCCCTAATATGCCCTATTACTTCATTCATTTGGTGCTCCACATGGCTTTAAATGGCCTCCTATCCCAGCCAAGTGTTGCTTGAACCTGTAAATACCCCCTCCTACAATAGATTTTTGGCAATATTTGCAGATAATTTTTCCATCAATCATATCACAATCAGCCAATGCAGTATCTTTGGCTTTTGGAGGCATGATGGCTACTACTTAGCTCAAACTCTATGTTGTTCCACTACTCCAGCAAAAACTCAACACTCTCCAAGCTCTCAATCAAACTCACAAAAGCTCTAAATGAGATGGCGTGAGACAAATGAGAGGCTGCCCCTCGTTATAAAGGATTGGGGAGGGTGTTTTTGGAGGGAAACAACCCTCCTCTTCCCTCCAAGACAACCCTAAACCCCCAAAAATATCGTGTGTGGGTCCCTTTGCGTAGGTGGTTGTTGACGGGCTAGTTAAGGACCAGTTTGACCGGAAAAATGTGCAAAGTGGGCTTGGTAACCGGGTTTTTTTGACTAGTTTTGACCGGCCAGGCCTCCGACCCGCTGGTTTGACCAGTTTCCGGTTTGACACTGTCGCTTTTTAATACTATGACTAGGGTATGGAACTCGTATTTAATCAATAGCACCAAGCCCTCTACGTACCTTGATGTTAGTGACATTGGTTGTCGAACTCCTCTATTAGTACCCATCATTCAAACAAAAACTTGACTTGACATGCTACATTTTTTCTATCTTATGTTAATGCTTAGAGGGTGATATTAATGACAAAGATCCCAAGGCAGGCAATGATTTTGATGATATGCAAGTATTTGTTGTAGCATGATTTTTTTGGATGCTAGAGGCCATCTAGAGTCATATTTGTTGATGTATTTTTGGTTCAAAGATGTATTGCACTCGATGTTATTTTGGTTATATACACCATTACATGCTATATAAATGAGAACTTGTAATATGTGCACTTGTGGTTGATGAAGATAATAACTACTAGATCAATGATGTTATATGGTTTAATCCATGTTTCTATGTTTTTCATCACTAATTCATCATTCTACATGCTTTTGTTGACATATATGCATCAAAATATATAAAAAATATATTATATAAAATTCACTCCCAAAATCGCTACTGACTCGAAAGCTTTTGAAAATGTTGCTCCTTGCTCCCACTTCTCGCTTCTGCTTCCGCTCCCAAGCAGCCATGCATTGGATGTGAAATCTAATATTGCATCCAACGGGTGTAAACACTTGAAATTTGAGTAAACCTACAAGAAGATAAGTAAAAAATATGACTAAAAAAAGAGGGATGGCTCCCTTTAATCCAACAATAGGCCTCAATCTGTGTGCAAAATAACCCCCAAAATGGCATGTGTGGACCAAGAAAGCATGAGGAAATGTAAGGTGGTAGGAAGAATAAGTCAAATATGTCATAAACCATATGCCAAAGACGTCAAGAATCCAACTCATCCAGGATTAGGAACAACATCAAAATGTGCATAAAGTGACAATAAGTGTGCATAAGCCTCCAAATGTGAGTCCTATTAGGGGATCCTCTAGTTAGGATCATGCTCCATCCTAAAGTAATCCATCCACATGTGAATATCATCCATAAGTGATAGGGTGTTGGAGAAAAGGAACCCCAACCATGTTCATATCTGACAAACCATGTGTAATAATATGAATGCATGCCTAAGTGCTTTATGCCTTGATGAAGTCAATCAAATGGAAATGCCAATACAATGCCCACTTAACCCAAAAATGTCATGCCATGGTGAATTCAATCAAATGGAGATGCCAATACAATGTCCACTTTGTCCCAAAATGTCAGAGGGTTCTACCAAGAGATCCATGTATTATCATATCCAATCAGATAGAAAAGTATGGAGACTAGAACATCATATGATCGTGTAGTGCTATCTCTCTATGATAAGCAAGGATACCAAGAAAAACACCATCAAAACCTCTAGTTACATCATCATTTATATGATCAACAGTCCAAGGAGTCAAGTGAAAACCCTAGCCATCCAAATCTCTTTATGATGAAAATCACAAGGGTAGTGAATGAATTCACGAATATAGGCCTCATGCAAAATGAAGGGCATGGCAACTCCAAAGGGAGTACACATTCTTTTATTGGCATTTCATAACTGAGAAGAAAAGAGTAGGAAATGGGCTCCACCTTCCCCCGAGTTTTTCTCTTATTGGGTTTTTCTATGGTACATTTTGTGTTCATTGTGTAAATGGTGTTTTATTTGCTTAGCTTTTTTCATTTCTGTTTTCAGTTTATTTCTCTATTTGTGCACTAAGCTAGTCATATTAAATCTGAAACCTAATGTAAATCACTGCATTATAAGAGATTTCCGAATGTAGTAAGATCTGATGTGATTAAACGTTTTTAGTGGAATATCCATGGCAGTTTGCATATCAACTGTAAACCTGAATTCCATATTATCTACTGAAATGTCTTGTATTGTTTTTATTCTTAACAATCTTCACATCTATGGGTAGTGGGAATTGTGAAATTGCAATGTCATAAATTCTGAATTTTGGATTCTATAGCTATTTAATGTTCAGTTAAGATCATGATAGGCTAGATGTAGGAGCTAAATCTCATGCACTACTCGGTAGGGCGGATGCTGTAGATGAAAGTATGGCTTACCATGTAATCTATTAAGAGGTGACTATTGCATTTTAGTACTATAAGTATTGCTTTCATAAAAAATCATCTTATTACATATTAACAGAGTGATAATCTTAAAATGCCAATTATCTTGATTTTAATGAGATACCTATGGAATGCTCTAATAAAATTTTATCCGTTACTATATAGATGCTGAACGTATATCGCAGTAAATCCGAGACTGGAGGACAATATTGGCCAGTTGTGCATAACGGTACCATATTTTCGTTGATTCTGATGCAAATAATTGCACTGGGAATATTTGGGGTAAAGGACGTTCCGGTAGCTTCAGGCCTGATGTTACCACTAGTTGTGTTTACTCTTCTTTTCAACGAATACTGCAGGCAACGTTTCTATCATACGTTTCAGAGTTACTCTGCAGAGGTGCTTCCACTTTTACTCAATATCCTGTACTGTGCATATCGTTTTTCATGTGTGATGACATAATCTCTAATGTTTAATGAAATCAACCCTGCTGCATGTCTTTAGAATCATGCATTTCAATGTGAATTTGAATTTTAACTTGCACTCAAACAAATTAATTAAGCAAGTTTGTGACTATACCTGAAATAAAGTATTTAAAAAGAGTAAATTTTATTTCATGTACAGGAAAGAAAACCATAGCAGTAATAAGACCGAAAGTAATAATCGTGAGCTCATTCAAAATCAATGATGGAAAAATTCAGAGTTAATATTTTTTAAAGGACATTCGGATTTTAAGTTTGATATAATTTTTTTAATATAGCTGGTTTTTTTTTAGGGTGGGGGGTAGGAGCTAATTTAAATCTGAATTGTCACTTTACTTGATTTGATTGCCCATTTTGTGTGAATGAATTATTTAATTAATGGTCAATTATTTTTAAATCAGTAATATTTAGGGTCAAGATATCAAAAGAATGTAAGACATTAGTATTCTGTTCTTGCATTGTGAACACATGAGCGTTGTTATTTGACATCAGCATCATTGGCAGGATCTAATAAGTAAAGATGCGAAAGATGAGCCAAATGAGGAAATGCAGAATTTCCTGTCAAGTTTAGCTTCTGCATATTTGCATCCAACTTTGCATCCACTTGAATTGTCAGACATTGAAGAGAGTAGCAAACAAGTTAACGTGGTTGTTGAGAGATGCTTCAGGCCCACGGTGGTGAATCCACCACTCATTAGAACAGTATTATTAAGAGTTCAGGAGATTGGCACGTGGCTATCAATGGCCCTGGCTTATCAGGAGAAGAGAGTATCGAGATAAAGATACCGATATAGTACAGTTCGATGGAAGAGATGTGAATTCAAGCTCACCACAAGATTTACTTTATGTGAATGTAGGGTTGCATCTTTTGCATTGGCTATATAAATAAGATCAACAAAGAAAGCAGGGACTGTACTTAAGAGTTGCATTGGCAGTTGTATTTTGCAAGGTGTACACACTCTATTCTTTGATTTGTTCTCTAATAAATGATTAATTTATTTGTAAATATTTGTAATAAGTTTGCTTTTTTGTATTTCAACGCAAAAATCGTTCTTGATAAATACACTTTTCATAGATGGGAATGTTGTATTATTGACAAGATTTATTCATATTGCCAAATTCTGCTAGATTTTTTAGCACTGAATTGAAATACACTTATCCTGAACTTTGAACTTTGAACTGTTACCTTGAATTGAAATACACTTATCTTTGAACTTTGAACTGTAACAAACACAGTTTGGTTACGCTCTGATACGATGATAAAAACACTTCAGTTATATATCTATATATATATATATATGAAAAATTGAACGATGAATTTTACAAAAAGGGCCCTGGTTTAAATATGGCCTTGGATGTCTTTTCAAGAAGGGACATGAGCCTTTGATCGTGCCCTAATTACATATAATTAATCATAATTACATTTTTAGTTTTAATGGATTGCCAATTAATGTCGTGAGAAAAACAATATGTTTAAACTGTAAAATCCTATTTTTAAACTGTAAAATCCTACTTAAACAAGAAAGTGTGATCAAAGATTGGAGATTACCAATAATTTTCATATACTTTATCCTAATTACATATATTTATTTTTTTACATTTGCCAATTAATGCCATAAGAAAAACAATATGTTTAAACTGTTTAAAATCCTACTTAAACAAGAAAGTGTGATCATAGATTGGAGATTACCAATAATTGTCATAAGTAAGAAGAACCATATGTTAAATAAGCTAATGAAATAAGAATAGCTTAACATTTTATGAGCCTTATGGAATAGTTCTTTTGAAGTTGATTTGCTTTGAAGACGATCCAAAACTTTGCTGGTCCAATCCCTTATTGGATTGCTATTGACATTGTGAATGGACTTCTCGAGTGCATCGGCATAGCTTTTTGGTGTAGTAGTGTTTCCAGACTCCTCCCATCTATTGTCCTTGCACTCATTGAGATTGGAGCTTTCAGGTTTTTCTTCAACTTCCTTATTTGGTGACTTGGTGTTTGTATCTTCTTTATATGAGGTCTCACCCATAGAACCAAGACTAGTCTTGTCATATGGCGACATTTGATTGTTAAGAATGGCATCTAGGTTTTGAGAGCTTTTTATGTTTTGTTGAGTTTATCTTGCGCTTTTCTTAATGAGACAATTTTCGCTTCAATCTATTCACAATTTTGTTTTAGTTAATTGTTCAACACTCCCGCTCTTTTTGCTTCGTCTCTTTCAATCTTGATGAAGATGATTTCATTGGATAGTCTTTTTTTCTTCTTCTTGAGTTTATCAATTTCTTCTAACACTGATAAGTTTTGCTTCACGATCCACTATGCTTTCAACACTTTCTCCTTCTTCTTTTTGTTTTTTCTCCATTTGTTTTTCTATGTTGGATTCTTCATGTGTGGCTAAAGATCTCTTTTCTACATTTATCAAAGTCATATTATTCTTCCTCATAAAAATATGTATGCTCTTTGGAATATAATTTTTTCTTTTCGAAGATTTTCCTCTTAAGACTATTTTTGGGTTCTTCTTCATCATCACTATCATCCCTATAAGGACACTTAGCAACAAAATTTCCAATCTTACTACAATTAAAACATTAGAGGTAGTTTACCTTTGAATTTTGATTATCAGTTTTGTATTTTGACGAGCTTATCCATTTATGTATCAAATTCATCATTGGAATAATCACCAAACTTGTGTAAGGTTGCATTTTTTTTACTTAGATGCTTTAAATGATGCTTCTTTATGTGATGATTTTTTCGTCCTCATTTCATATGCAATGAGAATTCTTTGAAGCTCGTCCATCTTTAAATTCTCTAAATGTTAATTCTTCTATGACAATGACCTTAGCATCGAAATGTAGAGGAAGTGTTATGTATATTTTATTAATTATTAGTTAGATATAGTTATATTAGGTTTTATTAAGTGAAAGGGCATGATCAAAGATCATGCCTCTTCACCAAGGGACACCATGAGGCTATATTTAAAGCCTCGGTGATTCCCCATTATAATCATATCTCATATCTCATCTTTACAAGCTCATGGTTTTGGAACCCATGGTAATTTCCCATGGTATTAAAACCCATTCACCCTTTTCAAAACAACGTGACTTTTCAAAGTTAACAAAATTTTTTCCCCATAATTTTATATATATATATATATATATATATATATATATATAATAAAAATTATTATTATTATTTCAAAAAAAATAATTTAATTAATTAATTAATTAATTTTTAAAAAAAAGGGGGAATTAATTAATTAATTAATTAATTCCAGAAGAAATTGGTGGATCTCGAGAAACAGATCAATAATAATTCTGAAGAATTCGGAAAAAGATTAGTCGATCTTGAAGGTACAGTTGCAGGACATTCCAACGACATCAAAAAGGTTCATGATACGACAAATCGAATAGAAAGACAAATGTGGCTAAATCATCACGAGGCCACAGAAAAGCATAGCGAAGCAATGAACAAGATGACAGAGCATAGCGAAGCAATGAACAATATGACAGAACTCTTCAATAAGCTAAATGATAAGATAGATAAGTTAAGTCAGACACAATCCCCAATATCTCCTAACATGGAACAAAATCAACAAAACAATTCCGCAGATTCAGGGAACTCAGAAGAGCATCAGGAAAAGACCGATTCCCCACATCATCAAGAAGATAGTAATGCAGATTTTCAAAATAAACAGCTTTGGAATGCATTTGCTAATCAATATCCCCTTCTTGTTTCACCATTAGCATATCAGCGAAAAGCCAAAATCGAGCTACCCAAGTTTGATGGTAATGAAAAAATAGCGTTGCATGGCTTAATAAAGCAGAAGAATATTTTGAGATTTATGACATTACTAGTGATGACGAAAAAATTAAGCATGCTTCCATGAAAATGGAAGGAGAAGCATATAATTGGTATATGTGGTGGAAAAAGGCGACGCTTGCTATCAGTTGGAGGAAATTTAAGGATGCATTCTTCAAAAGGTTTCAAGGCATAAAAGAAGAAAAGTTTTTTTCAACGTTTATCAAATTACGCCAAAAAGGAGATGTGGATGAGTACACTAGAGAATGGGAGACCTTGGCAACACGAGTACCGAGATTGTCAGAATCTTGTCTAATCCAGTCTTACATCTCAGGACTTAAAATCTATATACAAGAAGAGCTCGAACTTCATGAAGTTACATCAGTAGAAGTAGCAAGGCAAAAAGCAAAAGCTGCTGAAAATAAATTTGAAAGATTATCAAAACTAGGAAAAGTATATTCGAGACAAAGATATCTGAAAATATAGATGACACAAAATATGTCCCACTCCATCTTCGTGAAGAAGAAAAATATAGTGTGGAAAAACAAAGAATGAGAGAGGGCAAGTGCAAGCGTTGCGGTGAAAATTGGGACCCTAAGCACAGATGTGCTAATGGAAAAGCGAAAAATCTATACAGTTGTGAAGCAACTAATGACGCTAACAATAATGATTTGTATATAGAAGGATTAGAAGACAACTTAGAGTTCTCTCCAGAAGTGGATGGGGAAACTATTCCGCAAGTGTCATTATCAGCTATGACAGGCATATCACAACCTCAAACCCTAAGGTTAAGAGGACATATCAAGAATAACAACGTAATGGTTCTCGTCGACACTGGCAATACCACAATTTTCTAGATTCAACCATGGCAAAAAGACTTAACATATTTACCTTCCCCATGCCTAATATGAAGGTAATGGTGGCCGATGGTAAGAAGATTGAGAAAGTAGGGAAATGCCATAAGGTCAAACTACAAATAAAAAACTTTCATTTAGAATCTCCATTCTACACCGTTCCATTACGAGGAGTAGATGTGGTCTTAGGAATTCAATGGCTACAAACTTTAGGTACTTATTCTGCCAACCATCAGAAGCAGTTTATAAGTTTTAAGTGGAAAGGGCAGAAACATAGGTTGTATGGATTCCAAGGCCCAGAAGATCAAGTCGTATCTTCCTCTCTGATGACGAAGATGATTCAAATAGGAGCGCCAACATCTACAGTACAATGTCATCAGTTAGAAATGTTATCTTCAAAAGGGAGCCACGAAGAGTCATCAGAAGAACAAGGACTAGTTCGGACACACGAAAAAGTATTTCAGGATCTACCCATAAAAGTGCCTCCAGATAGGAAAATCAAACATCCAATAGAAGTCAAGACAGGATCCAACCCTGTCGATATCAGATCTTTTCACTATCCAGATCAACAAAAGATTGAACTCGAGAATATGCTCCACGATCTTTTTAAAATGTGGGAAGCAAGCGCCCACCGCTCAAGAAACTCAGGCGTTCGTCAACATTGTCCATCGTTACGTATGCTTTGAGGACAAAGCATCTTTAAGAGAGGGGCAATGTTATGTATATTTTATTAATTATTAGTTAGATATAGTTATCTTAGGTTTTATTAAGTGAAAGGGCATGATCAAAGATCATTCCTCTTCACCAAGGAACACCATGAGGCTATATTTAAAGCCTCGGTGATTCCCCATTGTAATCATATCTCATATCTCATCTTTTATCAATAATAATATATACTTATTCAAGTTTACCAGAGTTTTTACACTCCAGGAAGAGACCTCAAATTTTTTTGAACAATTGTTTCTTTAACTTCATCAAATCCTTTGAGAGAATTAACCACTTCATCCACTTAAAGAAAATAAGCAACAACATCTTCATCATCATTCATCATCATTCATTTTTAGGCTTTAAGATTGTTTCTCGAAAGTCTAAAGATTTGTCTTCTTTACTTTTTCATCTCCTCCATAGTTGTTTACAAGCTTGCCCTTGCCCTAGATCTCTTTAGCTAATTCATACTAAACTTTAATAAATTTTGAATCTGACAAAGCCACTTAAAATGGATAACTTTTGCATTGGAGACATAAGCCTTTCTCCCATACTGATCAATAACAAGTTGTCAAACTTTAGCACCAAGAGACATCAAGAGTGTTCTCATTCTTATCTTCCAAAAGACATAATTTGTTCCATCAAATAATGAAATATTGCTTGATGCTTCTTGACTAGCCATGGCCCCCTATAAGATTTTCTTTCAGTTATTAGATTGTTATTCAAGAAACCCGCTCTAATACAAATTGTTGGAAATACTGAGGGAGGGATGTGGGGGCGAGGGAGGGCTGAATTAGTATTTCATTACTTCTAACAATTTTTTATTTATTTAATTTTAAAAAACTAAATTCACATAAAATAATCAATCATTCACAATGTATGAACAAAGAAATTAAATAGCAATTCCAAACTTAAAAATGAAACACTTAAAAAATATCGTCAATTTATTACAATCATTTGTGAGGAGATCAATCCTTTGTAAGCACCAACTTACAAATTTAGCAAGCTCCAACCTATCAAGGAGATGAGGAAACCAATGTTCTTGTAAACACAAACTTACAAATATAGTAGCTCCAACCTGTCAAGGAGATGAGGACACCAATCCTCAATGAGCTCCAACTTCTAACTTGTTTACGTGTTCAGGAATCAATTTTTAGTCAAAGAAAGTTTGTCTTCCTGGCAATTGCTCCTCTATCCTTCACACAATACTATTGTCAGCATATTGTGCTTGGGCTTAATGACACTATGACTTGGCCTTCAAACTAGCCCTAAACTAGATCTTCAAACAACCGAACTCTGCCCTATAAAACAATAGATCTTGGCCCTCAAACTTTGGCCTTCATAGAGATATAACTCATCTTCCTTTTCTACCAAAACTCAACCTTCACGATTGGCTTATAACCCGGCCTAGTGATGAACTCAACCCTATGAAAATTTTAATTATTGCAACAACTAGAAATTATTCTTTCAACTGTAAATTAATTAAAAGTTTATTTGCTACGGAAAACAATGAATAATTCACAACTACAATTTTCACCAAAATAAATATTGCGGAAGATACACTGGAAAATGAGAAAATACTCACACACACATAAAAATATAACATTGTTATT
Source organism: Pinus albicaulis (assembly GCA_034641835.2). NCBI lineage: Eukaryota > Viridiplantae > Streptophyta > Pinopsida > Pinales > Pinaceae > Pinus > Pinus albicaulis. Next base: position 480,513,766 of record CM076578.1, read on the forward strand.
TTTGGACAAAAGTCCCTGAAAAAACCCAATGTGGGAAAACCAGTGTAATGGTTGAGGGTTTTTATTATTAATCAACTGTGATAAATTCCAAGTATAATAAATGTCGCCAAACTGTCGAATCTACCCAAGAGAAATACTGGAAAAAATATATGGAGGGGTTTTACCCCTTGTCTGAGCAATTTCAACATTGTTTGACCTCTGAAAAGCTAGTCGTCCAAACTAGCCTGTGTAGGCTTTGTATCACCTTTGTGCCACCTGCCAAACACTCTATGAAAATTCCTTAAAATGCAACAACTGGAAATATTTCTCCTAACGGAAAGATCAATTATGCAGTTTATTTTGTTAATGACAAAGTAATGAAATATTCTCATTGCAATTTCTTCACCAAATAAAATACTACGGAAGTAAAAATAGGAAGTGAGAAATATGATAGCACACATAAAAATTGACATTGTTATTTTGGACAAAAGTCACCAGAAAACCCCAATGTGGGAAAACTGGTGCAGCAGTATGAGGGTTTATTTTATTATGCGGCAACAAATTTCTGAGTGCAATAATTTGGATGCTCTACTAGCAATCTAATCTGAGAGAAATACTGGAAAAATCAGTGTGAGGATTTTTCTTCACCCCACAGTTGATTTTTGTCCCCAGAACTGCCTCCCCAACCACACGTAGATCCTTCTGCGAAGAGCTTGCGTAGACTCTGTTGTAGCTTCCTCAAAAAACTCTGAAATAAATAGCTTTGTCTCTCTCTCATTCTGGAACTGACTCACTGGATCATCTGACCAAAATCTCAGCCTCCAGCTGAATCTTTAGCTCCTCTAGCTAGATCGAATTGTTCTTGTGCTATGCCTGCGTAGCCCTTGCGTCCCCCTCACTGCCTCTTCTGGAACTGGAAGAATTCCTCTTAAAATGCTATTGACCTCCTCTTCCAGTTGCTAGTTGAGCAGCTAAGTTGTCAACTTCTTGAGTTGTGATATTAATGGAATTTGTATTTGTTCACTTCTCCTCAACTTATATTTTGACATATAAATATTTTGATGCATCCTTGATAAGTTTTTGTACTTTGTTTTCCCTTAATTGCATATCCCTCTTAAGATTCTTAATTTGCGTAAGTAATTTTTCACTTTTGTGTGAAAAAACTATTCATTTTTGTCTATCATAATTTTGTCAATTTCTTTTTGTATATTTTATACAAAATTTTGATTTTATTTAAGGATTACCTTTGATATATATTAAAAATATTTAGGCGTAATTACATTGAATCCAATTTAAAGTCATGTAACATGGTCTTCTTCTTCTTGAAGAACATCAAAAAATTCTTAAAATTCTTATTTAAGATGGGAGGACTCTGATGTAGGGTGAACTTAGAAGTATGTTTCCATCGTCACTCCATAAATATTTAATGAGGAATCATGATACAAAAGTATAACTCCCAAAGTTTTGTTGTAAATCAATAAATCATTATCATATTGTTTCATGTTCGAAATCATGATTTACATAATTATTGTTTTCGACCGAACCATTGGAAATAGTAATATCTTTCCCTTACTATAACTCAAAATGGTAATAAAATATAACTTCTTGAAGTTTTAAGAAATATTTCTTTTTTCTTCATTACTAAACCCCATTTTGCTTCCATCAAAATCCTATAATATTGCACTTAAACTTAATACTTTATATTATTTTTTATAATACTTTTTCCTTTTTCTTTTTTGTAATTCCTTATAACTTTGTACTTCAACTTCCTTTATACGATAACAATTTTTGTTTTCCATATATATATATATAAATAAGTCCCTCCCTAGTAAACTTTTAAATTAATATAAAATAATCACTTTAATAAATTTTACTATTCTCACTTCTAAAATAAGTGCTACATAGTAGTTAGTACTTTGCTTAGTTTAAATATAGCTAAATTAAAATTTAAAAACAATAAAATAGCAAGACAATTGCATTTAGGCAAAAGAATGTAATAGTTTTTATTATGTAAATAAAATATTTTAATAAAGATGTCGATGCAGTTATTATTTATTATCTTTGTTTTTTTATGTTTACTCTATTGTCTTTTTCTTTTCTTTTTAACTTGACGATAGTAAATAAAATATTTTAATAAAGATGTGCTCAAGCAATGCCACATTGTAGTTGGTTTGTATATAGATAAATTAAAGTAAAAAATAATAAAGACGGATTTCATCGATACTTATATTCCATTATCTTTGAAGTTCACTCTGCGTTAACTTGTTTCTAGAGTCTCCAATTCATTGTTACTATTATTTGTAGTCTCTTGTACAAACAAAAAGGTTTTTGTGATGTTCTTCCAAAAATAATATGACAGTAACAAACCAAATAGTTTACTTGTCTAGAGACCAAATGCATATTAGTTAGAAAATACTATGACGTTCTTAAATAATATAATTCAATGTTGAATCCTCAATGCTTATGGGAGCTCTTTTACTAATATCAACACCTTCAAGAAAGGAATATACAATTGTTCAACATGTTTAAGCGAACCAAAAAAAAACTTCGATATTGAATAAAATAATCGTTCATTTTTGCGTAAGAAAATAACATAATACTACATCTGAGAACAATTTAATTACTCATGTTACATATACAATCGCTTGTTGGGTGCAAAGTAACTGATATCTTGATCCTTGAATCTTTAATGGATATGGGAGCTCTTTTAGTAATATCAACACCTTCAAGAAAGAAATATCAAATTGTTCATGCCAAAAACATAAAATGCTTCAATATTTAATAAGATAATCATGCTTGTTTGCATAAGAAAATAACCTAATACTACATCCAAGAACAATTAATTACTCGTGCTACTTATACAATCATTTGTTGGGTGGCCAGAAAGGTTCTTCAATGAGAAGTTGCTAGCTTATTCGACGTTTGACTGAAATTGAATCTCACTTCCAGATAAAATGTTGCCATTTCTATTTTTATGGTGCAGCGTATTTGGATGCGCAAATGCTACAATGAAAAGATTCTTCAATTAGGAATTTCTTCATGGTGACATTTATCCATTGAAATAAGATGGACCCTAGTTCAATTGGTGTGAATGAGCAAAAATGGACTTCACGACCAATTTGGCTAGACACATAACCACAATCTATATTATGCGAAGCAATATTTTTAGTACATGTGGATTATTTTAAATATAGCTAAATTAAAGTAAAAAACAATAAATATTTGTTAATGAATAGATGGATAAACTATAAATCGTACGACCATTTTTGTAATGTTTTAAATTTTCAACGAATTATATTTTCCAAAGTGAAAAGTTATGAAAAAATAAGATAGAAGTCTCTATTTTCTGCAACAAAAACATTATGGTAATCATTACGTAGTGGGTGATTTGATGCACCAAATAAGGTGCTAGCCCCTAATGAAAAAGGAAAACATTGCAACTATAGTAAAGATCAAAAACAAATGAAATTCGCAAAATCCCCATACAATTTCCAACATAAACAATATGATTTCCAACTAAAAGCACATGCAAAAGATAAAAATTATTTGAGGAAATAGATGGTTGGAATTTCTGCAATTAAAACTCTATTATCCCATACAATTTCCAGTTGAAAAATTATTCATAATTTCACCAATGTATAATGAACAAGATGGCTAAATAAATTTGTAATCAACCCATGGTTGTCTCATGAAATTTCCAATGTCCACAATGCTATCTTTCAAATGAGAGCTTCAATTTCTATAAAACAAATTGTTTTGAAGGCAAATCACTCTACAAATAATTATTATAGAAATTAATAATAATACTTATATTAATGTCCAATACATAGCAATAGCTCATATAATATAAAAAGAGGTGAACTCATGGAGGTCGACTTGTGCAACAAAAAATATTATCAAACTGATTTGTAATGTGTGACGTTGCTATAGGACTACTTCACAATATTGGAATGGTCGATGAGGAGACATTTCAGCTTAAATATAAATAACCACAGTAGGACACAACTAAATCCTCATCAATATAAATGAAAATATGAATATGTGAAATATTTTTTTTAAGCATACAACATAGTGATATATATAAAAATATGAATATATTAGATCTCTAGTTCTATAACAACTATGTTGAATAATAATAACACAATAATCATAGGAATCACATTGCCAACTTTAACTTCAGAAGTTGTCATTTTCCAAATTGCCAATTTTAACTTCACAAGTTGTCATTTTTCAATTTTTTTTATATTCAAGTGCAAATAATAATGACAAGAAGTCATTAAAATTTGAGTGGAATGAAGAAAGAGATATGTATATCAGTGTTTATATATAAGACAATAGGAGAAAATTACACAAATTTTGTTTTAATTTTTTTAATTTCTTATTTCTAGAATTGTTTTTTACTAATTTAATTATATTCATTGAAATGGAAGTTTTATTGTATAGTTGTTGCTTCCAAGGAAAGAAAATTATAGAAAAGTAAAAGGAAAAAAAGAAAAAAAAGTCAAATTAAAACAAAAACAAAAAACTATGATTAATGAAATTGGAATTGAAAAAAGAAAAAAGACCATAAAAAAGGACCAAAAAAAAATGTATACATCAAATAAAAAAATAATAAAACTAAAAATTAAAAAAACATATATTGGAATTTTTTTAATTAATTTTTCCTCTTTAAAATTTGTCTATCTTAAATTCAAAATATGGGAATATATATGATTTTCATGAAAATGGAAATAATAGAAAAAGAAAAAAGAAATCAAAATCAAAAAATTTAATGAAAAAGAAATAAAACAAAAAACAAAAAAATTAATAACTAATAGAAAATTTAACAAAATTTTTTGGTTTTAGTTAATGGAAATTACTAAACAGCCCATAATACGACGTCAACCAATAACCTCACAAATAAATAAATTCAAATAATAACAAAAAATAAATTCAAGTTAAATTATAGATAAGCAACCGAAATTTTTAGTGAAAAACAAAGTAATGCTCCATCAAAACTTAATGAATAATACCATGGCAAATCTAATAGCCTTTTTCTTAAATAGAATTTTAAAATATAGTTTATACGGATAAAACAAATTGGTTACAGTAATTGGACATAACCGACCCTTCGAAAAATCATGCTTTTGCAGAAGGATCGAACTTTCATATGTGGTATGGACAATGGCCGCAATGTAAACGATATGTAGCAAGTTAATTTCTTGGACAACAACCAGATCAGAGAATGATAGTATGGTATAATGGTTAACGAGAAATAGCATACACAACTAGCATACGAAATCAGATAATTGTTAATGATGCAAAGATTCGGCATAACGGGTTGTTTTCTTTGTTTATATTGGATTGGACTGAAGGCAACACAGTTATGAGACTACATAGAATCCCGTGAACATCTCTTACTCTCTTCTCATTCAATGCCGAGACGTCTTGAGTGAAATATGCTACAAAAGGGAGTAAAATTAAGTCATAAAATTCATTTATTAAATTTTACAAATTTCGCCATGAAATTAATAAAACTGGACCAGAAATATATGCATAATCCTCAGCCTTATTTTATTAAAATAAAGGAGTTCATAAAATGTTGGAATTCGCTGAGAGAATGGCCACCAAGGAAATATGTTCCAATACTGCACTGGCCCTCCACCAAAACTGAGTTGAAGTGTCACTGCTAAGGTTTCTGGTGAATTTTAGATGAATTCACGAAGGGGAGATAGGTGCTCGCCCAATCTCACTAAATCACCCGAGGATTTCCATCCTAGGGCTACAATGAAGTAGAGAATTGAGACTTCAAACCTCTCATACAAGAAGAAAGATCAAATCCAAGATGTTCTCTAATGGCCTTTTTCTCTTTTTATAGATCTGATGGACTTCTCTGGAAGCTCCTATTTTATTATTATTTTAATCATTTAGTACATTTCCCTCAATTAAAATATCTTTTTAATGTGGGAAAATGGTAAATTAGCCACCATGCCTCCCTGGGCCACTAAAAATATCCACCATCTATCTCATCATGTAGATCTTCTATCTTTGGTTCCAACGAGCTATTAAACTAAGGTGTTTCGTCAAGTATTCATCTAAGAATGCCACCTTAAGCGTAATTAATTGAGTTAAGCACAATAATAACCTCGTTTTACAGGAATTATCATAATGTGATGGAACGAGAAGAAAGTTGTGTGGAATCAACGTTGAAGATGGAAGATGGCAAGTGAACTCCTCCAGACCCCATAAAACATCCCCAAAAGCCCCTATGCCCATTGAGGATGTAAACCTGCACCTGTGACTTGTCTACCTCCAACCCTAAAAGTCCATCCTAACCATGCCACAAGGAACATCACAATCCCCTCGCCCCAAGATTTCTTGCCCTCAAGCAATCCAAACCTGTGGACAAGTCTGGTGGCCCAATGCAACTGAGACCCAATGCGTGGATCCCATATAATCCACTGGGTGATGTTATGCGTTTGTGTCAACCCACAATTGATGGACGCCTCAATGCTTGGATCCCAAATGATTGTCATGAATGTTACCCACCACCTTTGTCATGAATGTTACCCACCACCTGTGGGTAGGGTACATAAGAGAATTTGTTTCTCTTAGATGGTCCTCATCCGACAGCCAGCAGCCCCTTGCAGTGACCAGATAACTCAATGTGTCATTATCTCCGCCGCATGAGTCAGCCATGTGGTCCCTCGACCACTTGTCATGAATGTATGTTTGAAGGTGGGCCTCTCAACCCCAAAGGTATCGATTTTCATTGGTATAGTTAAGTAATTTTCCTTACTTGTCATGGGCACTTTCAGGCATGTACTAGTGAGGGGATTCAGCACAAAGAGTGGGTTAGGTTTGTATTCTTGTCTCCATTTCCCAATTTCATGGTTACCCTTGTATCCTAGTCCCGTGGGATCTCCTTTACTGATCATTTGGCTTTTGGGTTGGCACTACATGGGAAATATCGATTTTGGTTGAGTGGTCCCGCTTCCCGTACCACCCACATCACTCCCCTTCCACTCATTTTAGCCTCATTCATCTATTTTCCCATCTGGGTCCACATGTGTCCACTGGTTCCACATAGGGTTAGTCTCCCCCTCCCCTTGTCCACACCTTGGGTTGGACTTGGAATGATGCCCCGGAGGTTGATACATCTAAAAAGAAAAGAAAAAAACATAATATGGCCACTCTTAACAAGAAATGTACCACAAAATGCAAAATATGGTTGGGACTTACAAATTTAGTGTGTGAGAAAAAGCTAAACATGAGCTCTACCACTTATCCATGGCCATAACCCTAGTTCCTATGGGCCCTAGATGACCCCCCTCCATCATTAAGGAACTCACGATTGTCTCAACCCCTGGTTGTTGATAAATCGCCCCACTTAAGAGGGTATTCACTGCTACATATTACACATCATCATGTTCTCATACCGTGGAGCCCCAAGCAGTTATGAAGAAAAATCAATAAAAGGCAAAAGGCATGTGAAGAAGGGTGGAAAAACAAAGTTCGGGGTAAATCATGTACCATGATTTGCTCCCTCCTACACTCATATACCCGGGTAAGGGCTTCCCTTATTATAGCTACCCTTGCACCTTGACATGTGGTATGGATGACTCCCCTGATCCCCACTCCATTCCATTATCATATAATTTGCCACGTACCATTTAAGGGAATTACCATGAACATGTCACCCCCTCTAGAGATTGAAACCACTTAATAGGGTTCTTGGCTAAACCCCAATTGAGTTTGGAGACATTTGTACATACCAGAGCCCACTATAGATGGGCATGCCACCATGAAGTGTCCCATTGATTCCATGACCTATAAGCTCTTTTACTTAATTATTCTAATGATTTATTGTATTGGAGGGAAAGGGGATGCATTGGATCTTATGCAGGATTGCAGGTGGATTCCCATTTGGGGCGTGGTCTCCCTATACGGGATCCTAGCCCTCCATAGGGCCACATTAGCACTTGTAGGGTGAGCGTTGAGAGCCATGGGCCTCAACCATAGCCGAGATTACTTCATGGATCCCCAGCAGTGCTCATTGATTGCTCCTATCCTAGTTCATCATGCCCAGTCGGCTCCACAGATTTACCATAAATATGGCATATGCTCCTGGATCTAGAGGATTGTTGCTAGTTGCAGAGGGAGGTCTTATGTCATCATTCTAGCCCTTACAGATGGTCAGACACTTTCGATCCATTTAGAGACCCATGAGGATGACCTTGTGCCCCCACACCCACTTGGGAGCACCACAAGTTCTTGCTTGGAAAACAAGGGGCCAACCCCTTGTCCACTATCATGGGAGTCCATTTCTACATCATGTCACCCTTTGGGCTTCATTAGGCCGTGTAGAAATTATACAACATGCATGTATATCTTGTATTCACTCGATCTAACAATGTACTAAAGTTAAATACTAAATCGCTTCTACAAATATTTTGTGGAATTAAAAACACAATCGATAATCACATGAAGTAAAGAAGAATCAAATCACACACAACACAGATATCCCAGGGAAAGCTTGCTGCTCAAAACCCCACTATCCTCTATTGTATATTCAGCATGGATCATGAAACAATTACATACAAAACTCTTCTTACAAGAGCCCTCCAGTACTCAGCTAATTGTCTCACACTGTCATATATAAAACTGACCAATACTTAGCCAATTTACTGCCTCCAGACAGTTTGTCTTTCTTGTGCAATCCCTGATGGATTAGATCCCTAAAATATAGGAATTATGGCCTTCCTTGACTAAGTAAGTATCATGGGTACTCCAATGGGTGTTTGGTTGCATGTGTGCAACCCAATAATCCTACAACTTATAGTCAACTTTGTTGATTTTTGTAGCATCCGGAAGTGTTCCAAGTCTTAAACTTTGCAGGGAGGCTTGGACAACAACGTTCCAAAGAACCCAGAAACAGTTTGTGGAAATTCCACTCGGTTCAAGACTTATTAAAATAATAATTATTTTAATGAAGACCCTAAGTCTAAGCAGAGATCAAGTTAAGTTTTAATCTTAGCCATTGGTTAATCTTTAATCTGGGCCCTTGGTTCTCCAACAGGAATATTATAAAAGAAGGCTTGAGGGTCACTTGGAAAACAAGTCGGGCATACACTCAGTACCTAAAGGAGATCCATTCTTATGTAGAATTCGATCTCAGTTGGAGAGTTGTAGGGCGAGAAGTTGCAGAAGAAGGGGAAGTTCAGGGGTGATCGAGATCAAGGTCGAAGGGCAGCAATGGGTCACTAGAGGCAGCTTCAGGCTGTAGTGCAGAGACCCCACGCAAACTCACGCAGTCCAGCACTGGGACTGCACAGTGAATCACGCAGAGTGACGTAGGTGCATGCAGGGGTTGTTCTGGGTGTTAGAGAATTGTCCGAGTAAGCCAGAAATTCAGTCTCAAGCAGTTCAGAATTTATCTACCGTATATTTTTCCTGTAAAGATATCATTTGTTGAAGGATTAATAAAACCCTCATCTGCTACACTGGTTTTCGCACAATGGGTTTTTCCGGGGACAATTGTCCAAAAATAATTGTGTACATGTGATTGATTCTTGTGCTTATGTTCTCTATTGTTTATTTCTCTGCATATATAATTGTGAATGTTGCAGTAGTATTTATTTCGATATTTGCCAAAATATTTCTGAATAATAACTTATTGAAATAATAAGTAGGAGAAATAAATCTATCACTGCAACTGTTTGTAAATTTTCACATGGTATCAGAGCTAGAGATGAATAACAAAGAGGGGACATCTATCAGTGAATGGGGAGATCTATTGTTGCAGCAACAGCGCAGAAGGGTTCACACAGTTCTCCACGAGAGGGAAGAAGAACGATAGAACATATGGATCACGATGTATCTGTATTGGCAACCAGACTAGAGGAATATTTTGTTTGTGTATCGAGCACTGCATCTTCAGATGTCTGGTGTATTGACAGTGGAGCCTTTGCTCACATGACGAGAGTACGGGACTGTTTTTACGACTAACAAGAAGAGAATATGAATTTCAAAATAACCATGGGTAATAAAGCAAAGTGCATTCCCATTAGGAGAGGTATCGTAGTTTTTCAGACTGAGGCAAGGAATAGAATCCGGGCCACTAATGTACTGCATGTGTCGGGTTTGGGGATGAATCTAATCTCGGTGTCACAGCTTCAAAACCGAGGATATGATGTCTACTTTATTGGAAATAAAGTCTACATCAAGCACCCCAGTTGGAAGAAGAAAGCACAGATCGGGGTAAGAAGCAACAAGTTGTACAAGCTACAACTTGATTCTCCAATGGCACTAGTTGGCAGCGTAAACGAAACGGATCTGAATGAGCTATGATATAGAAGAATGGGGCACTTGCATCATGGGGCGTTGAGAACTCTCCAGAAGATTGTCAGAGGTGTTCCAAAACTTAGCACCAAACGGGATGATGTCTGCAAGGGGTGCATATTGGGGAAATATGCCAAGGCAGCATATCAGAGAAGCAAAAATAGGGCCAAGGGTGTGTTGGATCTAATACACTCTGATATCTGTGGGCCGATGTCCACTAGAGCTCTTAGCGATGCCGAATATTTCGTCACCTTTATTGATGACCATTCCAGAAAAACCTAGATCTACTTCTTGAAGACCAAGGATGAAGTCTTTAGTCGATTTAAAGAGTTTAATGCTCTGGTGGAAAATATGGCAGGGAAGCAGATCAAGGTATTGAGATCAGATAATGGAGGTGAATACATAGATAAATAATTCACCGGATTTCGTGCAAGGGAAGGCATCAAAAGAGAATGGACAGCCCCATACAATCTAGAACAGAATGGTGTGGTAGAAAGGAAGAATTGGACTATTGTTGAAGCAACCAGAGCTATGTTGTATGACCAAGACATGCCCAAATTTCTATGGGTTGAAGCGTGTAATATAGTTGTCTACATTCAGAACATAACTCCTCACACTGCACTAGGAAAGATCACGCTAGAAAGTGTCTTCACTGGAAGCAAGCCCGAAGTGAGTCACTTTAGGATCTTTAGCAATACAGCTTATTGTGCCCAGTGAGAAGAGGAAGAATTTGGAGATGACTGCAGAAAAGGGGTGTCTGGTAGGATACAACAATAATGCAAAGGCTTATCGCATCTACATTCCTGAGAGCAGGAAAGTGGTGGTGTGAAGGGATGTGAAGTTCATGGAGGAGAAAGCCTTCAGAAGATCACGAGAGCTACCTTCTGCTACGCGGTCAGAGGAAGAGCCCCTGGTCCAGCCCCAACAGTTAGAAGCAGAAAATTCAGTTGCGTCTCTAAGGCATAGTGATCCAAAGGATGTGTTTCCCAGGATTTGCAAGAAGTAGAGCCGGTAAATCCACCCACCACCAATGGAAGAACAAGAAGGGAACTTTGAGAGATTCTGACGGATGCAGAGGATTTTGTCAGAATCCCCCAAAATGAGAAGAGACATCGTAAGCAGCCTGATAGGTATCAAGCCTTAGTTGCTCAAGTTGGATAACGTTCCAATTTTCGGGAAGCAGCTTAGCACCAGGTGTTGTTTGATGCAATGGTGGAAGAGTATAGTTCCCTCATGACAAATGATGTCTGGGAAGTAGTACACAGACTGCATGAGAGAACAGTTGTAGGATCCAGCTGGATCTACAAGATCAAGTATGTTGCAGACGATAGCATCAAGAAATTTAAAGCCAGGTTTGTGGCTAAGGCGTATGCTCAGAAGGAAGGAATAGACTATGAACAAACCTTCGCCCCTGTAGCCAAATACACATCTATCAAGTCTGTGATATCCCTTATTGCGCAGATGGGATGGGAAATTCACTAGATGGACGTCAAGACCACATTCTTGAATGGTGTGATAGAAGAAGTGTATATAGAACAACCGGAGGGCTTTGAGACACATGATCAGAAAAATCATTTGTGCAGATTGAAGAAAGCATTATATGGACTGAAGCAAACTCGTAGAGCCTGGTATGGTCAGATTGACAGCAACCTGCAAAAGATGGGATTCGTCAAGAGTGATGCAGATCCCAATCTCTACTATTTAAGAGTAGGGAGTGAGCCTTTGATACTGGTGTTGTATGTGGATGATCTGTTCTGGACAAGATCATCAAGGCTCATCACAGATTGCAAGAAGAATTTGGCTGAAGTATTGACATGAAGGATCTAGGATGGATGCACTATTTTCTGGGGTTGGAATTTTGGCAGCAGAATGGGGAGATCTTTCTTGGTCAACGAAGATACGCTACAGAAATTCTGAAGAGATTTCATATGGAGGATTGTAGGTCCATGACCACTCCAATGATTACCAATTGGAGAAAAATTGACACGTCTGAAGATGATGAAGCGGATCCTACGTTGTCCAGGTAGCTCATAGGGTCATTGATGTATCTGGTAAATAAAAGACCAGACATTTGTTATCATGTTAATACCCTTAGTCAGATCATGGTGGAACCGAAGAGGGCACATTGGGCAACAACCAAGCCTGTTCTCAGGTACCTTCGAGGGACAGTCGAGCTTGGATTGAAGTACACCGTGACAATGATGTCAGGTTGAGTGGATTCACTGATGCAGATTGGGCTAGAATTTCAGTTGATCGGAAGAGTACCAGTGGGTACTGTTTCAGTCTGGGATCAAGAATGACTTCCTGGTGCAGTAGGAAACAGAAGTCTGTGGCACTGAGTTCAGCAGAGCTAGAGTATATGGCAACCAGCATAGCTTCGTGCGAAGCCATATGGCCTAGGAAACTGCTAGCAAATCTACTCAAGGAAAAAATGGAAGCGACCAGCATTTTATGTGATAATCAGAGTTGCATAAAGCTCTCTGAGAATCATGTGTTTCATGTTAGGTATAAACACATTGACATCTGGTGTCACTTCATTAAGGACTGTGTACAACGTGGAGTTGTTCAGTTGTAGTACACTCCAACAGGAGAACAGGTGGCAGATATCCTCACAAAGGCTCTAGGAAAGACAAATTTTTTCTACTTCAGAGAGAAGATGGGGATGATGAGGAATCCCTTACAATAGCAGGAATGGAGGATTCAGTATTCAGAGGGAGTTGTGGTACAGAGGCAGCAAGTGAAAGTGGCATTGTCAAAGGCAGCAGTACAGGGGGCAGCAGCGCAACAGATGGGGGGAGAAGAATCTTGAGATCAGCAACGCGGAGGGTGTTTCAGAATCAGAGCAGCATGGAGCAGGCATATTGTTGGAACACCTTCCTCGCTAAGAGGGACTGTTGAATTTTGTAGCATCCGGAAGTTCTCCAAGCCTCAAACTTTGCAGGGAGGCTTGGACAGCAACATTCCAAAGAACCTAGAAACAGTTTGTGGAAATTCCACTCGGTTCAAGACTTATTAAAATAATTAATTATTTTAATGAAGACCCTAAGTCTAAACTTAAGGAAATGAAATAATTAAAGGGTATTAATAATTTAGAGTGCGAATCTTCTAAAAAACATGGATCAAGTCAAGTTTTAATCGTATCCATTGATTAATCATTTAATATGGGTTGTTGGTTCTCCAACAGGAAGATTATAAAAGAGGGCTTGAGGGTTGCTTGGAAAACAAGTCGGGCATACACTCAGTACCCTAAGGAGAGCCATTCTGATGTAGAATTCGATCTAAGTGGGAGAGTTGCAAAGCGAGAAGTTGCAGAAGCAGAAGGAGGAGGTCATCAGGGGTGATCGAGATCAAGGTCAGAGGGCAGAAGTGGGTCACTGGAGGCAGCTTGAGGCTGCAGCGCAGAGACCCCAAGCATTCTCCAGGAGACTCACGCACTCCAGCGCTGGGAACGTAGTGAATCACACAGAGTGACGCAGGGGCATGTAAGGGTTGTTCTAGGTGTCAGAGAATTGTCTGAGAAAGCCGAAAATTCAGTCTCAGGTGGTTCATAATTTATCTACCATATATTTTCCTTGTAAAGATATCATTTGCTGGAGAATTAATAAAACCCTCATCTGTTGCACCGGTTTTCCCACATTGGGTTTTTTGGGGACAGTTGTCCAAAAATAACTATGCACATATGATTGATTCTTGTGCTTATGTTCTCTACTATTTATTTCTCTGCATATATAATTGTGAATGTTGCAGTAGTATTTATTTTTTATATTTTCTGGAATATTTCTGAATAATAACTTATTGAAATAATAAGTAGGAGAAATAAATCTATCTTTGTAAATTTTCACAAAATTCCCTTTCACCTAGATCTCAACTGGGTCTCCACTGGATCTGACATGCATACAACTAATAATAGTAAATCCTCAGTGCATGTGAGATTATTGATTGTGAATTAATTAATATTTAATTCACTTGATCTCTCACTAGTGTATCTTCAGTTACAACTAGCACAATTGAGTTTAACTCACTTAACTGAGTTAAACTGATTACAACCTGCATTAACTAATGCACCACTGCACTTTGAACTCTGTTACAACTAGAATTACTCTGCAAGCCTCGCCAACTACCTCTAACTCGAAATCCACTAGCTAATTGAGTTTATCACTCTCAGTTAACTGTTACAAGTTATTTTGAGATTTAGATTACAGTTTATTGTCCATTCTAATTTAGATTACCCACCCTAGTGTAGGTGCTTAACGCATTAGGCATGGGTGCTAAAATTTTCTTGTTGAATCTCAACACTCCCTCTCAACAAGAAAGGGATTATCCTTCACGCTGATCATGTCTCTATGGTATTCTAATTTTCTCCTGGTGAGCGCCTTCGTCAGAATATCTGCATCTTGATCTTTCGTGGGAATGTACTGAAGCAACATTATTCTTCTTTGCACACAATTTCTGAGATGATGATACCGGATATCTATATGCTTGGACCTATCATGAAACACAGGATTAATCGACAGTTTAATGCAACTCTGATTATCACAATGAATCATTGTCAGATCCATCTGAGAAACAAACAAACCAACCAAGATATTTCTCATCCAGATAGCCTCACATGCAGCTTGACTTGTTGCCATGTATTTTTCTTCTCCTGAACCGAGTGCCACAGATCGTTGCATCCTACTGTACCAAGAAACTGTTTTCGATCCAATGCTAAAGATGCCTCTTGATGTGCTCTTTCTGTCTGATGGACTTCCAGCCCAATCTACATCCGTGAAGCCTTGAAGCTTCACTCTCTCTGTCTGTATATACCATACTCTGATGTTCCCCTCAGGTATCTCAGGGCATGCTTCCCCGCCTTCCAAAACAGCTTGGTAGGCTTAACCATAGCTTGACTCAACTGGTTAACTGCGTAGAAAATGTCTAGTCTCTTGTTCACCAAATACATTAGTGAACCCACTAACTGTCTGTAGACAGTAGCATCCACTACCTTTCTAGAAGTAGCATCCTCTTTCCTCCAATTTCCTGGAAGAGGAGTATCCATGGGTTTGCAACTCTCCATGTTAAACTTAGCCATACTTGCCTTGAGACACAAAAAGTTCTCCATCCCGTTGCCATATTTCCAATCCAAGGACATAATGAAGAGTTGCATGTCCTTCATTTCGAACTCCCTTGCAAGATCATCCTTGCATGAGTGTATCAGCTGCTCATCACCAATCAAAATTAAATCATCAACATAAAGAACAATGATCAATAGCTTACCCTCAACCACAATCTAGAACAGGTTTTCATCTGCTTCACTTTTGGTGAAGCCCAGTCCGGTGAAATAGCTGTCTATCCGAGTGTACCAAGCACGAGGTGCTTGCTTCAGCCCATACAGTGCTATTTTGAGTCGGCACACATGCAACTCACTATTGAAGATTTTGAAACCTTCAGGCTGCTCTTCCTCAATGATCCCATTGAGAAACGCAGTTTTCACATCCATCTAATGAATGTGCCAACCCATCTACGCTGAGAGTACAAGGATGGATCTAATAGAAGAGTACCTTGCAACAAGTGCAAAAGTCTCATCATAATCGATCCCCTCGATCTATGAAAATCCCCAGGCCACAAATCTGGCCTTGTATTTCTCCACACTCCCATCAGCAGCTTCATTTACCTTGTAGATCCATCTCGATCCAACCACTGATTTGTCGATCGGCCCAATCTCCTGTGCCATAATTCGCCCTCATCCCGACTCACCACTTTGTTTGTCTTTCCCATCATTGTTGCCCACCATCTACCTACAGCTTGTAGAGATTCTTAAGTCGAATCCTTATCCTCTTGGATTTTCTGGTTGTTTTATGTCGCAAGAAAGCTTTTCCTTCACTAAAAACAACATCATAACCTCTATCCTCCAACATTGCGACTGAGACTAAATTTTTCTTCAAAATTGGTGCATGCATTATATATTTTAATTGAAATGGTTTACCTGAATGTCTCTGAAATGTAATAATACCAATCTTGGTAGCATTGTAACGTCCATCATCCCCCATTTCGATATGCGTCTATAGATCCTTCTCCTCCAAGTGACTCAAAAGTTTGTTGTCTCTCGTCGTGTGAAAGGAAGCGCCACTATCCAAATACCACATAGATGGCAATGCACTTGACACCATTCATGCGATCAATGAGAAGTCAAGCTCAAATTGCAAGGCAAGGGCCTCACCAGCTGCAGATCCAGCAGCCTTATTGTTCTTCTTCTTTTGTGGACAGTTAGTAGCAAAATGCCCATGTTCATGACAGTGAAACACTTCACCTTGGACATGTCCTACTTCTTGCCATTCTTGGACTCGGATTTGGAATGGAATTTCTCCCCCTTCCCCTTCTTCGCCTTGGCAGCCAAAGCACAATCTTCTTCATCCTCATGCTTAGATGAAGATCCATCTCTGGTGTTCTGTCTGAACTCCTCCTGCACCAAATCCGACCATAGTCGTTCCCAATCTGGCAATTTTTCCCGTCCATTAACAGAGTCTTCATAACTGTGCCAACTCTTAGGAATTCCTAGGAGAGCCAAACTCACCAAATCATCATCAGCGACTGTTATTCCAACGCTCCCCAGTTCATCCCGACATTGGACAAACTTTGTTATATTTTTGGAATGGTGTCGCCCTTTTCCATCTTGATCTTCCTAAGTTTATCTTTGAGGGCCAATTTCCTATGGTCGCTGCTGCTCTGGAATAGATTCGTCAAAGCCTTCCACATTGCATATGGTGTGGCTTTCCCATGGAAGCTTGAGATAATGTGGTCTCGTACTCCCTCCAACAGGATCCTCCTCGCCTTTACCATTTTATTTTGCCATGCATCAAGATTTGCAACATCTGTCACAGCGGGTTTAGGAATATCATTGTCAATGAATTCCTTCAAGCCATTGTCTTCGAGAACTGCCCCCATCCTGTCCTTCCAAGCAATATAGTTTGATACCCTTGAGTGCATACTCCAACCTCAAGCCATTGAAAGCCATTTCGATCTTGAATCAGTTGTAGCACCAAGAAAGTATTTCTGCAAATTTGAATTCTATCCAGTCACAAACTCAACTCTTGCTTCACTTTTGCAATTTCCTGTGCCCCGATACCATGTAGAAATTATACAACATGCATGTATATCTTGGATTCACACGATCTAACAATGTACTAAATTTAAATACTTAATCGCTTCTACAAATATTTTGCGGAATTAAAAATACAATCACTAATCACATGAAGTAAAGAAGAATCAAATCACACACAACAAAGATAATTTCCCAGGGAAATCTTGCTGCTCAAAACCCCACTATCTTCTATTGTAAATTCAGCATGGATCATGAAACAATTATATACAAAACTCTTCTCACAAGAACCCTCCAGTACTTAGCTAGTTGTCTCACACTGTCATACATAAAACTGACCAATACTTAGCCAATTTACTGCCTCCAGACAGCCTACCTTGCTTGCGCAATCCCTAATGGATTAGATCCCTAAAAGATAGGAATTATGGCCTTTCTTGACTGCGCAAGTATCATGGGCACTCTAATGGGTGTTTGGTTTCATGTGTGCAACCCAATAATCCTACAACTGATAGTCAACTTCCCTTTCACCTAGATCTCAACTGGATCTCCATTGGATTTGACATGCATGCAGCTAATTATAGTAAATCCTCAATTCCATGTGAGATCACTGATTGTGAATTAATTAATATTTAATTCACTTGATCTCTCACTTGTGTATCTTCAGTTACAACTGGCACAACTGAGTTTAACTCACTTAACTGAGTTAAACTGATTACAACCTGCATTAACTAATGCACCACTGCACTTCGAACTCTGTTACAACTAGAATTACTCTGCATGCCTCACCAACTACCTCTAACTCGAAATCCACTAGCTAACTGCGTTTATCACTCTCAATTAATTGTTACAAGTTATTTTGAGATTTAGATTACTGTTTATTGTCCATTCTAATTAAGGGATAACTAAAAATAGACATGCACCAAAAATAGCACTGTGGGCCCCACCCTAGTGTAGGTGCTTAATGCATTAAGCGTGGGTGCTAAAATTTTCTTGTTGAATCTCAATAGGCCTCATCAAAGGCCCAACGACTCACTTTCTTGACATTAGATCATCTTGAGAGGCTTATTCATGTATTATTGAGCTATTTGGTGGGTTTGTCACCAAAAGTTATTGTTATTATGCACATTATTTTATTCTAGAGGCTAGATTAAGCCAAATTAGCTAAATCGGACTCATTATGCATTGTATAAATAGATAAGAGTTGATTCATTCTCTGATCATCACTTGGATTGTGTTATCTCCTCTTGTGACAATTTCGCTATCCTTTTTGGAGGACGAGTTTGGATGCATGAATGAATTTTGATGTTTAGATCTCTTTCATTTTGACTTGGAGCTTCTCATTGGCATATCTTGGTGATTGTATATACTCTTTTCTTACATGTAAGTGTTATTTTAATGTTGTTCTTGTTATTTACTTTTGTCACATGCCTTTTGTTGGGATTTTCGCTATATTAGGTTGAAATTTACTGCTTTTCTTATGTGAAATTGTGCAAATGCGATCTTTTATAGTGTTGCATCATGTCATGGGCCATGTATGAATGAGCGAATGTTCCTAAAGATAATTTGTGTCAAATTTATCTTTATGTCACCGAATATTGCAAAATCAAAGTGTAAAGACCTTGAAGCTGCTTCTAACATGCCCTAATGCCATGCAAAGTTTTTTAAAGGCCACCTTGACTAGATGAAATTATTCCAAACTATAAATTATTCCTTGAATCCATCTCTCCCAAAGGATTAGGCATTGATCCTTCCATAGGTGATCACATTAAAAGCTTATATCTCTCACCTTCTTCTCTTTTCTATGCCTAGCCTCCATAGGTCACCTAGGGCATCAATTATCTCACAATCTAGCCATCCAAATACTTCGATTTTTGGTCCACATATGTGTTGGGATATGCTCTAGAGGCCCGCCAAATTTGAAGCAAATCTAATGGTGGGATCTCAAGATATAGCAAGCCCTACTTAGGGACCATTTCTTGCCCTAGTTTTCCCTTGGCTAGTGTCCTCATTAGGATCATTGAATTCAAACCTCAGAGAAAATGTGTCCGTTGATCCTCTTCTCCTCCCTAATTAGGTCAAGCCCCACATTGGGTGATCAAATCCATATCCTTGACCTCATTTTTGGGTCCACTTGATCTCGCGTGGTTCTGCGACTTATTAAAGCTAATTTCACAAAGACCGCTTGGAAACCAAATTTTCCCAAGGATTTCTAGGACTAGGTATCTCCTTTACAAGTCTTATCCTCAAACCCTGCCCTTGAAATCCCCTTAGCCCTTTCAAGAGAGCCTTACACCTTACTTCTCAAGAAATAAAGGCATATATTTGAGCCTTCCTTTTAAATAGGCCTCTAGGATCACCTTTCACCCTATCATTGATACATTCATTATCGTGATTCTTACTATACTGAGTCTCCTCCCATTGGTGAAAGTCTGTAAAGAGCAGGGAGCCTTAGTTGAGGTGACAGTGGGCTATCGCTCCATTGTTTACCTCGACCTAGTAGTTGCTCTATAGGAAACCCCTCCTAGGACCCCTACTAGTTTGAGCGGTAACAATCAACAAATCCTCCGAGATCCCAATGCCAAAAAGAATAGGCACCAATGTTCCATGGCTCTCGTTGTCTTATAGCTTCGACTATGAATGTTGCTCCATTAACTGCATAGTGACTCGTCACCTCTCTGCAGTCCAACCCTTGGCATAGGTCAAGATCAGTCCCACTATGTAGATGTAGGCCTGAAGGGTTGGAAAGTTGTTGGCCTACCTCCCACCACCAATTGGAGCATGTAGTACTCCTCATGTCTATGGATCCTTGTTGCACTATGCTCCCGACTGAGAATATCAATCCACCAACAGGATACCAACTCATGATTTGTTGCTAATCCACCCCATGGGAAGGATCAGATGCATGTGAACCCGTATATGTTATAAGTCCACCATGTTGCACCATGCTCAACTCACACAGCTTTGCCCAACCAATCAACCAGATATGTCTATGAATCCCTGCCTCTCTCCCTATAAGTGGGAAACACGTGTTGCACGCCCTGTCTATGTACACTTGGAGAGGGCTACTTCCTGGAAGTACTGCAAATTTGCTAGCTTCCAATGCATCTACCTGCACCACATTAGTGGGTAGACCCAAAAATGGATGCACCACTCTCTCTAAAAGAGCATCCCTCATCTGACCGAAAACTCCATGCTCCACTAGTCCACTCATCAATTGCAAGACTATCATGTCAGGCCCCAACGCCTCCTAATGACCAATGTCTACAAATACTACCTCCCTGCTGGTAGCCTGCACATTTGTATGCCCCTCAACAATGGTTGGGTCCCAGGGATTGTTGCTCATCCTCCTCCATCATGGTCTCAATATGAGCCACTAGCTGACTCTCCAAAAATGTCCCATCAAGCATACAGTGCTCCATTGTGTGCCACTCATGTTGACTCATCGAATATGAATGTATATCTGGGTCGTTGTCGGCATCTACGGGTTTTCTTGAGCTCCTCTATGTGCTCACCGTGTTGGATTTATATTAATAGCTCATCTCCCTAATATCCTCCCCGTACGAGAGTAATATGTTGTTCATCAAACCTATCCAGCAGATAGTTATGCATATCACGGTTGCCACCATCTCCACATCCTTATTGATGATCTTCAAAAGAATCCTCATCTTGAAGGACAGAATGAGTCTTCCCCTGATCTACGTCTGTCATCCCTACTGTGTCACTCAAGCATGAGTGATCAAGTCCCCAAGGTTCCTTGTAGATGAAACAAAGACCCTTTCTCCTTAATTTGTTCCTGCTACATGTCCCATCAACTCTCTGTTGCTCCTCCCTGGTCAACTTCCTCCTGAGCAGATTTATGCCCTGCTCAACCAACCTTTTGGCTAGCTCATAAGCAATAGGTGAGACCAACTGCTCTCTCCTCCAAACAGATAACAATCGAGATTTCAACTCCCGACAATTGGCATCATGACCTTTCATACATGACGATAAGATAGACTACATGAGTGTTTTGGCTGAATCATGATGATGTCTCCTAATGCTGAAAAGGCATTGGAACATTTGCAAAATCAATTCATTACACTCTAGATCAAACATGACTTCATAAGTCCTATTCATGGCCATAATTTCCAAACCATGTAAGACCCATGGAGTTATCCAAGTCTCATAAGGCTCCAACCATCAGCACAAATACCCTCCCCATAACATCATCATTGTAAGGAGAAATAGGGGTGGTCAACATTATGGTGCTACTAAGACAAGAGGCAACTAGAAGTGTGACCCCTTCACAAGGGTACTCTAAAAACTTGGGCCATATTAAAGCTAGCATGACGAGTTTCAAAGCCCACGTCAACTTTTTCCCCTCTAACTGATCTATCTGATAAAGGAGTGTGTCTAGTTCTTCTAATTTGGAAAGGGATTTTAATGTAACCCTCATGTGCTCCAAGCTTGTCCCAAGTGCAGAAATTTTGTTTCTTATTTATGACTTCTTCTGCAAATCCTTTGGTTGTTCTTGTTGAAGGATGGTATGGACCCTTCTTGAGAAAGGTTTTCTAGTTAATTTTGTTTTCTGGTTTATATTGCAAGCCATGGAGGTATTGCTTTGTTGGTTCATGAGGCGTTTCAAAAACTCCATCATTCATCAACATATACAAGGTTATGTAATTAATACAACAATTCTGCACATCAAACTCTGGCTCGTACAATTAACACACGGTAGCAGTTCATACATCACTCATATTCTTCAAAGGACATCTATAACACCATACTTAGGTCTCAGCCACATATAAACTGGCAGCCACACTACAATGGTTACTAAGGCATCACCACACCAAGCCACTCTCAATACCCCGGCTAGCGTCACAATGCACTTAACAGTTTATAATGACACTAAATTTTAAGGACTCAAAAACATGACAGAAGTGGATATCGATGGTATATAACCCCACTTGCCCACACAATTCAATGTGCATAAAACTTCATAACAACAATAATACCCCTTAACTTCCCTTCAACTATAAGTTTGATGGAATTTTGAGTGACAAGTGTGGAGGGTTTTGTTGTAGTAGTAATTTGATGTTTGAATATTACAAATCGTATGCCTAGAAATATGAGCAGGATTACAACGACTCATAGTAGAGAATATAGACCCATAAATGTCTTCATATTCATTTCAAATAATCAGATTATATTAACAATGAACCACAATTTTGTTAAGTGAAACTACAACATGTAATGGAATAGGTGCACCTAGAGTATAAATTAGCAAGTTTCCCCTCGAGTATAGCAGCCAGATCCAAGTTTGATCCAAATGGAAAATGGCATCAACCCATGGTATTAATCTATCCATGTTATCCATCCACCCATGGTATTGTAAATGGCATCAACCCATGATATTCATCCACCCATGATATTTATTCGCCCATGGTATTGTAAGTGACCCATGGTATGTATCCACCAATGGTATTCATCCACACATGGGATTTACCTATGGTATTGTAAGTAGTATCTACCCATGGTATTGGCCTATGGTATTCTATCTCAAAAAAAGGCTATAAATAACAAGTCTCACTTTGTAAAAGGACATATTTGTCCACCACAATGTAGCTTCTATAGTTATTCTCTGTTTTAGTAAAACAAATTTCTTTGTGGTTTTATTTTCTTTGTGTTCTCTCTTTTTTATGGCATTCTAATTTTGGAGATCTTGTCAGATCCATTTCAATATTTTTTAGATCTTGGGAGGCATCCCCCCAAGATCCAGATCAGTGGTATCAGATTCAGGTTATGCCTCCATGGAAATGAGGGTTTGAAACATATTTCAGTTTCAATGTTTTGCAGCAATCTTCAGCAAAATCCATGAATTTTTTTGGACGGCGAGTTTTTAGATCAGATTTGAAACTTTTGGTGAAAAATTTACAAAAACAAAGACCAGATCTGGATTCCTTGCAGAAAAATACTCAAATTCAAAAAAAAAAAATCGGCCAAATTGGAGTTCGAATGAGGGAGATATTGCTGATTCCAAATCAGCAATGTTGAAGCAATTTTTCTGACGACAATTCATGGACGATGCCTCTCTTGTCATTTTTCACAATTTTCAGTGCAAAATTTCAGAAGAACGGATATAGATCTGAGCTCTTCTTTAAAAATCACCCAAGTTCAAAAAAAAAATCGGTCGAATTGGAGTCCGGATGTGGGAGTTATCGTTGATTTAAAATCAACTATGTTTTTCAGAAATTTTGTGACAGTGAGACAGTTCCAGCGCGAATCTGAGAGTCTAGAGTCTCCAGATAGTGGTTTTAAACACACTAGAAGATGCAGAATGATCATTCCATTTCCAAAAACAGGTTATAATAAATATTCTGAGTTATATTGACCAAGTTATGCTCATTTTAAATCTGGAGCAGCATTCGGAGCGGGTTCCCTTTGGAGATGTACCCTCCCACCCTGCTTTATTAGGCACCTGCTTCACATTTATCAGTTTCACCATAGCAACGTTCGGCTTGGGTTATTTGGAGACGTTCCCTCCCACCCCAAACTATGTAGGCACCTGCTATTTTATCAAGAATCAACATCACGGTTATGGGTCAACCGCACAAAATCCATTTCATCGAAGTCCATTTGTTAGGCCGCACACTGTTAGTAACACAGTTGGTGACAAGAATTACAGGGTATATCTATCCTCGGATCTTCGTTTTTCATGGTTTTGGTTCATCCACAAACCCACACTTCATCGAAGTCCATTTGCTAGGCCACACACTGTCAATATCACAGTTGGTCAGAAGCATTACAGGGTATCTCTATCCTCGGATCTTCGTTCATCACGGTTATGGGTTAACTACACAAGAATTTTCTCTTCAGTAACTCTTCATATTCAACAAATGCTTCTCAGGAGGGAAATTCACGCAATGGGGATCATTGCTTCTTAAGGAAGGAGGAATGATCCGAATGGAAAATGGCATCAACCCATGGTATTCATCTACCCATGTTATCCATCCACCCATGGAATTTACCTATGGTATTGTAAATGACATCGACCCATGGTATTCATCCACCCATGATATTTATTTTACCATGGTATTATAAGTGACCCATGTTATGCATCCACCCATGGTATTCATCCACACATGGGATTTACCCATGGTATTGTAAGTGGTATATACCCATGGTATTAGCCCATGGTATCCACCTATGGTATTGTATCTCAAAAAAGGCTATAAATAACAAGCCACACTTTGTAAAAGGACAGATGGTCCACCACAATGTAGCTTCTAAAGTTATTCTCTGTTTTAATAAAGCAAGTTTCTTTGTGGTTTTATTTTATTTGTGTTCTCTTTTATTTTTCTGGCATTCTAATTTTGCAGATCTTGTCAGATCCATTTCAAAATTTTAGATCTTGGGGGCCTCCCTCCAAGATCCGGATCAGTGGTATCAGATTCAGGTTATGCCTCCATGGGAATGAGGGTTTGCAACATATTTCAGTTTCAATGTTTTGCAGCAATCTTCGGCAAAATCCATGAATTTTTTTTGGGCGGCGAGTTTTCAGATCAGATCTGAAACTTTTGGTGAAAAATTTACAAAAACAAAGACCAGATCTGGATTTCTTGCGAAAAAATACTCAAATTCAAAAAAAAAATCGGCCAAATTGGAGTTCGGATGAGGGAGATATCGCTGATTCCAAATCAGTGATATTGAAGCAATTTTTCTGACGACAATTCATGGACGACGGTTCTCCTGTAATTTTTCGCAATTTTTAGTGTAAAATTTCAGAA